>JZLH01S0251137.1:13990-50677 GCA_001188425.1 Eucidaris tribuloides
GGAAGGAAAGAAAAAATCAAATGAAGAAGAAAAAGAAAGAGAAACAAAAAACAAGAAAAGAGAAAAGGAAAGGATAAAATGAAGAAAAAGAGAAAGGTAACAAGACATGGGAAAGACGTATAGAATGAACGAAAAACAAATTAAGAATATAAAAGAGTATTAAAAGAATGAACAAAAAAAACAAATAAAAGAAGAAAGGGAAAAGTCTAGAATGAAAGAAAATGAAAGGTTGCAAATAGAAAGGAATAAAACAAGAAAGAGAATGAACGAAAGGTAGACCAAAGTAAGAAAAAGAAGAAAGATAGAACATAAGGAAATAAGAATAAAAGACATTAAGAATGAATGATAAAAGGAAGAAAGATAGAAAGAAGGAAAGAAAAATGAATTTAATGAAAAAAGGAAAAAGAGAAAAAGAAAGAAAGATAGAGATAGAAAAAATAAGCAAGAAGAGAAAAAAGAAAGGATGAAGTAAAAGAGAAGAGAAAGAAAGATATGGGAAGGAGGCAGAAAGAAAGAAAAAACAAAGAATAAAAGAATAAAGAATCAAAAGATTAACAAATAAAAGAAGAAAGAGAAAAGGGTAGAATGAAATGAAAAAAAATACATAAAAGAAATACAAATAGAAAGAATAAAACAGAAAAAGGAAAGAAAAAGAATGAATGAAAAAGGTGAGAAAAAAAAGGAAGAAAGATATAGAAATGTATTAGAAAATAATAACAAGAAAATCAAGAATGAATGAAGAAAACCCATTAATGAATGAAAGAAATAAGATTATTAACAATACTTTATTTTCTTTATCTGATCTGTATTTCAGTAGCTCAGGCAAATGTGCCCATGGGAAAAGTATTCTTTTCAATTTAAAATCGTTTCTCAGTCGTTTGTGCAATTTGTAGCTATCATATTGACTTGTAGTCGTAGGCCTATTTTGCGTTACACTTTGGGAGGTATTTTACATATAGGCTAAGTAAAAAATGAAACAATGAAAATACAATTTTTAATGTTCTTCATTAACTGTTAATATTATCAAAACTTTAAAAATCCTATTACAGACTGGTTGCAACGCGTAAGCAGTAGGCAGTTAATACAAAGTTGCGTTATCCTCAAAACATGCACAAATTAGGGTTAATTGAAACGCTGGTCTTGGTCTTGGTCTCGGAAAGTGCTGGTCTTGGTCTCGGACTTCTGGTCTTGGTCTCGGACCTCTTTTTCTTGGTCTTGATCTTGGTCTCGGGGTGTCTGGTCTTGGTCTTGGTCTTGGTCTCGGATGGCCTGGTCTTGACTACAACACTGCTTTTTATTTGTTCCTTATTTTAAATCTTGAGATATGTTTAGTTAACCAAGAACGTGCAAAATCAATTGTACTACTTTTACGAGGGAAGAGGGCCTGATGCTATCATTGACTGTAGTAAAAGTGACACAACTGTGATTTTACCTTTTCCGTGTTAACTGAACACATCGAGAGATTAAAACAAGTAAATTGAACAGAACAAACATTTGAAATCTACGACTATGCCCTTGGAGTTGAAGTGAGTATCACATCAGGGTTCTAGCCAGAGCCATTTTAGTTCCAACGCGGCATTGTACTGCGGTAGGCCACGAGAGGGCAATGTCTGGTTGTAAATAAATGTATGTTCCTTAATGAGCTGAGGCTAGGAATATTAATTTTGTGTTAGTCCCACACAGTGTCATACATGTAGGTGTTATTGTGACGGTAACAGACGTGTATTACCACTGCCCAAGAGTTGCTATTTTTATGTTACTGAAAATAAACATATTCAACATACACACCTGATAGGATATTATCTCTCGCCCCCAGTCTCGTAAAGACGCGATCAACCGGGGTCAAACGACACCCCTCGGCAGGGACATAGCACCCCAACTGGGCCATGATCACAATAAGGCCAGCCTGGCGCATCAGGGTGGACTTCCCTCCCATGTTGGGCCCCGTAACAAGGATGCAGCTGCTGTTACCATGGCAACCGTCTCCCTCATCCATCTCATTGTCCTGAAGAGCAGAGAAATTTGTTGTGAGATAGACACTCAATCAAACTACCTTGCTCACACAAAAAATGAAACTTGTATCATAATTTTGTTTCACATTTAATGTAATATTTTCAAAAAGCTGGTTTCCTATTGAGAAATCCCTGCTGTCACATTCCAGTGTGCATCAAATTAAAATCATGGTTCGTACACTTTCACATTTTCAAAATTCTCTGATTTTTCCACGACTTTCTAGAGCAGAAAACTGTAAACTTCCCAACCGTTTTTACATTTTAAAATGCAAATAAAATACATCATCGCAATACTAGTAAGCTTCCAATTAAGGGTCATTTTAAACACACATCGTTGTGTGTCTATGCAAAGGCCGTTAACACCACACCGCGTTCCTTTGCAAAGGCCGTTAACTGCATGTCATGTTCCTGTCCAAATGCCGTTAACTGTATTCATTATGTATTATATTAGTGGCCCAGGCACATGACATACAGTTAGCTGCCTTTGCATAGGCACACGACGACATGTACCTTGAATAAACCATTTTTCCTGATTTTCCGGAAGAAATTGCTGAATTCCTTGACTTTCCCTGAATTCTTGCTTCTGGAAAAAGTGTTTCTAAATTATCGCACTTTCCAGGAATTCCCTAACCCATACAAACCCTGTAAAATTGGTTAATTGGGGATGGACCTTACTGTTGGGCTTAATAGGTCAGGTGGTAGAGCACAGGACTGTTATCCCAAGGTCATTGGTTTGAATCCCACTTCAGCCAAATTTTGCTTGCTGTCTTCACTATTTATAAATTTGCTTCCCAGTCAATATGCTTTCATATTTAATGCATAATTTGTTCAGTCGCACTAAACACAGAAATATCTCCTTTTCTAAGAAAAAAAGTGTACATGATTTTTTCCTGCTTTGCACACTCAAAAAACAAACTTGGATCATATTATCTTTTTTCAGTGTACATTTATTATCACAAAAGTCTTATTGTCAATGAATAATTACAAAAATGAAACAGACTTCAAAGTTTTGTCCTGCCTTGCACACATAGAATGGACAATTATGTCACTAGTACAATAATCTTAAGCAGATTTTTACTTGCCCGAATGAAAAATTTATTTGCCTGAAAATATTCCCTCTAATTTTGACCAATAACCAATGAGGCATTTTTACAGCTTTGGATATTTGTTATTTCAATTCTGGGGATTGCAAAACATGTGATTTATGATTCATAACATGAAGTACAATGAACAAAATGATGAAATTTAGTATGATTAAATGAACACAAAAATTTGGACATATTTTGTTGGTTTTTGGTAAGATTGTTTGACATGTTCTGCTCATTCGAAGATCAAGTGCTAGTGTCGAGCCCTGTCATAGTACACCACTGAGTAGTAAGATGGGCCATCACTATACAGCTTTTGTACCACATTCTTAACATACCATCAATACAGAAACAACAAGATTTGGTAAATTCCTTACATTCTTGATGCCAACGAACGTGTCATTTGGGATGTAGTCGCCACCACTGAATGTGTGGATGATGCATGGATGTCTGCCCTCGGTGATGGCAATAAATGGCTGGAGGTGAGGAAAAGAGACAAAATCTAATTATATTTTTTTCCTGGTTTCTCCAGGAATTTTTTGAACACAACGAAAACAAGGTGAGGTTTATTTAAAAAAAAATCCTACTTCTCGATCACTTTTGGCTCTCAAATTTGGACAGATGATAGATAAATGAATGGCCTTTAAGACAATTCCTGGAAATCAACTTTTTCAACCCAACTTGACTATTTACCGCACTACTAAAATTAAAGACATGAGCTAACATTGTGGAACTTCAATTCAAAAGACTGTCAACTTTGATATCTGAGCTACATAATAGTGCTTAACCCTTTGGGCTCGATATTATACGGCACTGTTATTCATTGAGAGACGACGCGATTTGCACGTGGGTGATTTTGAAGGGAATATAAACCCATTTTTTAAATAAAATTCTTTTCACAATATTTATTTTCTTACTTTATGCTATTTACAAATGTGTAATGTTTGAGAAAAATGCATTAAGCAATAAAACTTTTCAGTTTATCCAGTTTGTGACCGAAATTTTTGTCATATATTCTGGGCTTCTGTAGAAGCCCGTCGTCTCTCAGTGTGCAATATACTGGGCTTCTGTACAAGCCCGTCGTCCCCAAGGGGTTAAATGGACAAATGAACACCATGGCATACATGTACAAAGTTTGGAAAGTTATGCTGCCACCGGCATGGTATGCATGTGTAAACTTCCCGTCTTGATTTATCACTCAGCCCGAGTACAAAATACTCAGACCAATAGCACAATAGTCTATGGGAGGAAATAGACAAGGTCAGGAGGTCACACTGGATACTCTAGATTTTCACTCTTTTAAAGCACTAAATGATCACTTTGAAGTACAATTTTTACAGGGCGTCATGTTTTGACCTTTATCAAATGCACTTAGACCATGAAAGATTATGTAGATCAGATTTTTAAACTTGTGGGCATTGCTAGCCCGTGTATTTAGACTAAAATTATACTAAATTTAACCCTATATTAACTCGGGGGGGGGGGGTCAATTTGACCCCCCCCTCGACGAATTTCGCGACCATGCCGCCGCGCAAAATGTTTTTATAGCGTCGCTCGCTGACTTTTTACTTTCAAGTCTTGCGCATCTTTTGAGACCATTTTCGCGAAAATCGGACCTACCGTTTTGACGCTGCGCGACTTTTTATACATGCATGTCAACCCAAAAATCACTCAAAAACGTGATTTTGTGTACAAAATCAATGGAAATTTTGTTTTCAGCCAAATATCATAAATGTATGATTATTTTTGCTTTTACTAGTTGAAATGAATTAATTTTATGCTGTTTATGATTGCAAAAGTGTCCCCAACAAATTTCATCGAAAAAACAATGAAAACAAAAGGTCGAAAAAACATAGAAATACATAAGAAATTCACAAAACAATAAAATACATACGAAATAATTCAATTCGGCAATTTTTTTTAGTAGAAAATTGTGAGAAATGTCAGAATGAATATTTCACCAAAAATTAGTATCTACTAGCTTTATGAAGTGAAGTTATAGGCAAACCCATAATTTCAGTGAATTTATTTGCGCATAATTTCATTACTTAAAAAATCCAGAAAAAATAAATTTTTTTTTGAAATTTTACTAATAGCAGTCTTGCAGTTTTTAACATCCGGCTCTATGCCGCATGCAAATTTTTGAAGATCTGAAGAGGGGGTCAAATTGACCCCCCCCCAAGTAAAAACCCCGTCTGAAATAGCCCAGTTAAAATAGGGTTAAATCATCTCAACAGGTTTAGGATGGATAGAAGGAGAAGTGTGACTCACCATCACATCATCTGTCGGTAGGACCACCTCTGGCCGACACATGCCCCCGTCTCCCCCCTGGCTATACTGGGCAAGACTGATTAGGACGTCTAACACTGACAGACACTGGACTGCCGCATCCCACGACTTGGAACTGGATGAATAGACAAAATAGATAGATAAGATAAATTTATTAAACCATAAAAATCATGATTAGGAACGAGTAGAAATTGGAGAGAGTGGGAGGAAAGGAACTTGGTCATGATCTGCAAATAGAGGCAAAAGAAATGGATAGGACGTTATCTTTAGACACCCGAGGGAAGTGTATCTATCGGTATATATTTGAACTCTTTCAGATTAGGAGGGACTTTTTACATCTCCCAAACATATCACTGCCCTTTACCAAATTTTGACAAAGTCATTCAGCACATCTGCCAATCAAACTCACTGCTCGTCAAACTTGTGGAAGACTCTCCTCATTGAGTCTTTGAGGGCATTGTCTCTTCGATCCTCCGCATTCATCATGTCGGCGAGGAGTTGTTCTATTGTGGGTGTCCAGTATCTCTTGAAGCCCTTCTTGGATGACTGTAGCTCGTACTCCTCAGGGGTGTTACGCGAAAGGACGGATTCTGGGATCTCCATCTGGAAGCGATTCTTGGCCGTCCCCCAGTATGAAATGGTCTGTGCCAAAAAAAGGAGTGAGATTCGATTTTGATGAGGGGCTACCTTATGTTACCATCCACCAGTTTGAAATAGTCCGAGCCAAGAAAAGGAATGAGATTCTATTTTGATGAGGGACTAAAATATGTTGTTGTCCCCCCAGTTTAAAATGGTCCGAGCCAAGAAAAGGAATGAGATTCTATTTTGATGAGAGGCTAAATTATGTTATCGTCCCCCAGTATGGAATGGTTTGTGCCAAGAAAGGGTGTGTGATTCTATTTTGATGAGGGGCTAAAATATGTTGTTGTCCCTCAGTTTAAAATGGTCTGTGCCAAGAAAAGGAGCATGATTCTATTTTGATGAGGAGCATAAAGAAATGTGGCTGTCCCCTAGTATGAAATGGTCTGTACTGAGGAAAGGAGTGACATTCTATTTTAACAAGGGGTTACATTGGAAAAACTCCGCACTGGAAGTGTGGCATTGTCTTTATATTGCTGTTATCTCACACATGTTTACATTTACTGTCACAATGTAACCAGCGGAAAGATCCGAGCCCAGTTCGATATTTCGTAATGCATTTGAATCATGTGGTTCTGGATTACGGATGTTGTTCTCTTAATTTTGCAACGATAGTATTCAAACGTATCTGAGAGTATTTGATACATTACTTTGGTGTTTGGAAGTGTATCAACTCACTCCGAACTCACTCCAAAGTTGCTCCGCTTCATCTAAAAATATGAAAGTGTGTATCATGAAAACTCTCACCGAGGACAACTCCCCTGGGGAAGACTCACTCCTAACAACTCCTATGGAGGACAACTCCCTCACGGGACAGTTGACCTGGAGGACTTCTCTGCAGAGGACAACTCCCCATGAGGACAACTCCCCTAAAAGACAAATGTCCTGGAGGACAACTCCCCCAGAGAACAACTCCCCTAAATGACAATTCCCCTGAGGACAACTCCCATAGAAGACAACTCCCTGGAGGACAACTCCCCCAACAGACAACTCCCCGAGGGAAACTCAGGATTTTTTGATGGAAACATTGCAAAACTGGGGGAGTTGTCCTTTGGGAGAGTTGTCCTGGGGGCAGTTATCTTCTGGAGGAGTACTCCGAGAACAATAAAAGTGGTAATCGGACACATTCTAACCTTGCATCCCAGTCGGTTCCTCTGTTTGTCCAGGTATTCCTGCAGTCTGTCCTTGGTGTTAGCGATGTCCGCGATGGCCTGGTCATACTCTGGGATGACCCCCTTGGATGGGATGATGGACCCCGTCGCCTTGGCCTTCTTCTGGTCAAAAGAATGCTGGAGGAAAATAAGGAAACAGTAAGAGGTATGATGAAACAAAAATCAGATCATGGGCCTGTTTCATAAAACTGTTTGTAAGTTACGCATGACTTTACGAACGACTTGGAATATGGTAAGCCAAACGTGGTTCTCAAACTATTGAAATCACATCTGCTGATGTTCAAATATGTAAACATAGATTAATATTTTTACTCTTAATGACCATTTTTCAAGCATTTTATTGCACAGTTTACTTTAGGGCAAATCTAATTGATGTTAATTATATTTTTTTTAAATGACATGAAAAACTTTTGGTATTCTACTTGGCACTTCATATTCGAATCGTTCATAAAGTCATGCGTAACTTTACGAACAGTTTATGAAACAGGTCCCAGGTGTTTTATTAATTTTCATTCAACTGATTAAGTTTGTTTGTAATCCTGATTGGCCCAATGTCTGTCACATGAATTTTTCGTTTTTGAACTCCGCCTGCGAGTAGTGCACCAACCGGTCATTACAACGTTGTTACACAGGCGTGCATACCTCTAAAGTTCCAATTAACTTGTAAATAGCGCTAACCTACGGAATCTGCAACGGTACATGTGTTCGCAGGGTGTTTGTTTTCTTTTGCACGTACTTAATTTGCCGTAGGACCGCATGCCTATCTTCCATTATGCGCACACATCGTACGATTTGCGGCGCATCAATTTCATACATGCCAATAACTCATAACTTTGCATCATAGTATGGTCTATTCATCTATTTAGTATCATATTATTATCATTATTACGTTATTATTATATCATATTAAAGGTGAGACTGCAGGCTTTTTTTTCTTCAAATTTAACCCTATATTAACGGGGGGGGGGGGGGGTCAATTTGACCCCCTCGATGAATTTCGCGACCATGCCGCCGCGCACATTTTTTGACCGCGTCGCTCAATGACTTTTTACTTTCAAGTCTTGCGCATCTTTTGAGACCATTTTCGCGAAAATCAGACATACCGTTACGACACTGCGCGACTTTTTATACATGCATGTCAACCCAAAAATCGCTCAAAAATGTGATTTCGTGTACAAAATCAATGGAAATTATGTTTTCAGCCAAAAATCATAAATGTATGATTATTTTTGCTTTTAATGGTTGAAATGAATTAATTCTATGCTGTTTATGATTGCAAAAGTGTCCCGAACAAATTTCATCGAAAAAGCAATAGAAAACAAAAGGTCGAAAAAACATGGAAATACATAAGAAATTCACAAAACAATAAAATACATAAGAAATTAATTCCAATTCGGCAAATTTTTTTGTAGATAATTGTGAGAAATGTCACAATGAATATTTTCACCAAAAATTAGTATTCTACTAGCTATTGTAAGTGAGTTATGGGCGAAGACATAATTTCATGCACTTATTTGCATAATTAATTACTTAAAAAATAGAAAAAAAGAATTTTTCAGAAATTTTACTATACAGTCGTGTAGTTTACATTCGGCTCTATGCGCATGCAAATTTTCGTGGCAATTGCGCGTTCGGCGGCTGAGATCTGAAGGGGGGGGGGGGGTTCAAATTGACCCCCCCGTTGTAAAACCTGGTCTGAAATAGCCCAGTTAAAATAGGATTAAACATCTAATTTATCAAAATATATGACGAGTTCCCAATTACATACAGCACGTCACATATTTCTGAAAATTGAATCTTGTGAAGATAAATGGGGAAGGGGGAGAAGGGTTGATAACTAGGTCTTACTTCCAGGAATTCCAGCGTGGCTTTGTAATCGGGATACCTTCCTCCTTTGGGTCTTCCATCATCACCATTGGACTCCAGCATCACTGACTTCTTGAGGAGCTTGGATCTTGAAGAAAAAAACACAGAATACAAAAATATTTATATATCACAAAAAAAGATAACACACACTGTAATTATGAAATTGCTTGCGCACACCCATATGCTTAATCTTTTTGAGAAATCTAACTTGTGCAGATGCAATATGTGTAATCAAATATCTGTTCTAGCACCATAACAGGGATTTACCCAAATAATGTCTACAGATGAATATATGATTTTTTTTAAACTCTTTGAAGATTTTATTAATATTTTTGAAAATTGTCTGAATAGTTCCAGATTCATCAAAACCCTTACTTCCCCCTACAGAAGGCCCTCTCCCCATAGGTATCCCCCTACTACCTACGTTTGGCTAATATCCCCTATGGTAGGGCATTTCCCCTACGAGTGGCAGCCTTGTGTACAAGTGTACATCTACCCACGGACAAGTACCCCCACCTCCCCTCCCCCCCACACACACTTACTCCCTGGACAATAATTCCCAGGCTATTTTTTTCTTTCAAAAACCTGTTTGACGATGTCACTTGCATGAACAGGAAAAACAAAACAATTATGCAACCAAAAAAAAAGCTTTCACAAACTCACTTAAAATCCCCAGCTCGATTCTTGAATATCTTCACCACTTTCAGGCTGTTTTCAAATCCCTCCAGAGCAGTCATGAAATCTGCAATTTTACGTTTGCTGAAAAGAAAAATCAAAGCAGAGTGTCACTTTCCTAATTAATTTCATTTAAGGGCATCGTTTTACAATGCTTTCTGATTAAAAATACGAACTACTTGAGTGTCTCTGATAAGGTCTGAAAAACTGAAGCCCTGAAACATACGCAATTTACAATAAGCGACTATTTCAGTTTTTCTCCATAGATTGCTGTGCTACAGAATTTTCATCCTCAGGACATTAATTCATGCGCCTATATTTATTTCTACATACTTTATTAGTGCCAGGTGCCAGCATAATGATCTAAGGTTTTATGTGGTAGAGTGTTTATTTTCCCCTCACCTGACAAAGTTGGAGGGGGATATAGCAAGCCACTGTCCATCCGTCAATCCGTAATACTGGTTCCGTTTGATAACTTTGGTAATGTTTGACGGATTATCATGAGATATGGTACGAAGGTACATGATATCAAAATACAAATTTAAATTTGGAGTGTGTCGCTTAAAGGTTGAAAGTCATACCTCATTAACTGCCCCAAAAGCTATTTAACTGGTTTCCGTTCGATAACTTTAGTAATGTTTGATGGATTTTCACAAGATTTGGTATGAATCAACATGATATCAAAATACAGCCCAAGTTTGATTCTGGAGTGTGTAGCTCAAAGATCATAGCTCAGTAAATGCAAATATAGCTATTTAACTGGTTTCGGTTCAATAACTGTTGTAATGTTCAACGGATTTTCATGAAATTTGGTTTGAAAGAATACCTTTTCTTCCTTTTATCCCCTTTCTCTTTCTCTCTTTTGTGTTGCTTGTGCATCCTTTGAAGTGGCACCCAGGGCATATGCCCCACTGTCAAAATGGAGTGACGTAGCCTTCTCAGTTTTGAGAAATTATACAAACACTGCACAAGGTATAAATACTGACCTATAGACAGCATCTTCAAAGAAAATCGCTCTGCTATCGGGATGGTCCATATTCTTCCTAGAGAGGCCCAGAGTGTGGATTCTGTGAGGGACAGAAAACGGACAAAAATATCCTTATAACACTGTTTCGTCCATAATGAAATATACACTAAACCACTTTTTTTTATGTCTGTGTCAGTGTTGTAGTCAAGACCAGGACATCCGAGACCAAGACCAAGACCAAGACCAGACATGCCGAGACCAAGATCAAGACCAAGAAAAAGAGGTCCGAGACCAAGACCAGAAGTCCGAGAACAAGACCAGCACTTTCCGAGACCAAGACCAAGACCAAGACCAGCATTTCAATTAACCCTAATTTATGCATGTTTTGAGGATAACGCAACTTTGTTACTCAGCATTAACTGCCTACTGCTTACACGTTGCAATCAGTCTGTAATAGAATTTTTAAAGTTTTTGATAAATTAACAGTTAATGGAGAACATTAAAAATTATATTTTCATTGTTTCAGTTGTCACTTATATGTAAAATGCCTCCAAAAGTTTAATGCAAAATAGGCCTACGACTACAAGTCAATATGATAGCTACAAATTGCACAAACGACTGAGAAACAATTTTAAATTGAAAAGAATACTTTATCCCATGGGCACATTTGCCTGAGCTACTGAAATACAGATCAGATAAAGAAAATAAAGTGTTGTTAATAATCTTATTTCTTTCATTCATTAATGGCTTTTCTTCATTCATTCTTGATTTTCTTGTTATTTTCTAATACATTTCTATATCTTTCTTCCTTTTTCCTCACTTTTTTCATTCATTCTTTTTCTGTTTTATTCTTTTCTATTTGTATTTCTTTCATGCAGTGTTTTTTATTTAATTCTACCCTTTTCTCTTTCTTCTTTTATTTGTTAATCTTTTGATTCTTTATTCTCTTATTCTTTATTGTTGTTTCTTTCTTTCTGCCTCTTTCCCATATCCTTCTTTCTCTTCTCTTTTTCTTTACTTCATCCTTTCTTTTTTCTCTTCTTGCTTATTTTCATTAAATTAATTTTTCCTTCCTTCTTTCTTCCTTTTCTTTCTTCCTTCATTCATTCTTAAAGCCCAAGTTTAGTTTGGGGGATTTTTTTATTTGAAAGCTTTATGCCCAAAGGTCATATCCCAGCAATAACAGATTCTGAATTTGAAAGAGCAGAGTCTGCTCTTTCTGATGAGGTATAACTCTAATTAACCCTTTGGATGCTATAATGTAAAATATAGTTGAAAATCTCGGGGGTCCCCCCTCCCCCCTGAGATTTTTTATTAATTAATTTAAAATAAACCTAAAGACATTCAGAATCTGTTATTGCTGGGATATGACTTTTGGGCATAAAGCTTTCAAATAAAAAAAAAATTCCCAAAACTAAACTTGGGCTTTAATGTCTTTTATTCTTCCTTTTTCTTACATTGGTCTACCTGTCATTCATTCTCTTTCTTTTCTTGTTTTATTCATTTCTATTTGCAATCTTTCATTTTTTTTCTTTCATTCTTGACTTTTCCCTTTCTTCTTTTATTTGTCTTTTTTTTGTTCATTCTTTACTCTTTTATATTCTTAATTCATTTTCTTTTCATTCTATATGACTTTCCCATGTCTTGTTACCTTTCTCTTTTTCTACATTTTATCCTTCTCTTTTCTTGTTTTTTCTTTCTCTTTCTTTCTCTTCTTCATTCGATTTTTTCTTTCCTTCCTTCTTTCTTCTTTCTCTTCTTTCATTTGTGATGTCTCTTTTCCTTTCTATCTGTTTTAAAATTTCTTTTCCTGCTATCTTGATGTCAATTTTCTTTTTCTGTTTTTCTTTTGTTTTCAGTCTTCTTTCTTATATTTCCTATTATTTTTTCTTTCTTTCGTTTGACTCTCTATTCTTTCAATCTCTCCGTTTTTCTTTCTTTCCCACTTTCTTTGTTACTTTTTCTTCTGTTACTTTTTCTATGTTTGAATGTTCATTCCATGCTTCTTCTTTCCATACTTCTTCTTTTGTTTTCTACGAGGAACGACCAGAATATATTGCATCAGAGAACCCACCATTTCCGGTCCTTATGTGTAGAAGATCTGTGTAAAAACTATACATGTATGTTTGAACGCACTCTGCATGTTTGAACACCCTTTATACATGCCGCAAAATTGCAGTTTGTACATGTACCGCAATAAAGATTTTTATGTAAAATCATATTAGTTGCTGGTCCCAGGCTGGTCTCGGCCAAAAAATCCGAGACCAGAAGGTTCGAGACCAAGACCAAGACCAAAACCAGAGGGTTCGAGACCGAGACCGAGACCAAGAAAGAGCATGCTGGTCTCGATACCAAAACCAGTCTCGAGACCTCCAACACTGGTCTGTGTACTGCTCTAAACCTATCTTTGATGTTTGTTTTAGAAATTTACATGACAATTCTACATTAAAGGGAAATGAATCATACACAGAGAATAATAACAGACAGAAAATAGTGAAAATTTTAGCAGATTTGGCTGAATCTGCCACAAATTATGACTTTTCAAAGATTATTTAATCTTGATTTTGGAGGATTGTTAATTTGTCAACTCTGTCACTTTTTGTGATGAGAGTATTGAGAACTCTCCACTGAATTTGTACACAAATTTTCACTTTTTCTTATTTTTTGTGAAAAAAAATCTAGCTTCCCCTTGCTTGTTGTTCCAGTAATACAGCAAACATGATTGTGAATGATTTTCTGAAAGACATGAGGCACATTGTAAACTGAAAGCTCAGAAATATTAAAATTTGTCAAAATTTGTTTACAAAATCATTGGGTAGTTCTCCACTCTCTTCACAAATGGTGGCAGAGCTGCCAATTTAAGAGCCCCCATAAAAAAGATTAACCCCCCCCCAAAAATGAACGGGGGTTGGAATACACCCCCCCAACCCCCGACGTTTTGCATGTTACGTTCGCAATGCGCGAAGCTGTCGCCACGGTGTTTTGTGACTGTTTTCTTTCAAATCCTGCACATCTTTTGAGACCAAATTCTCAACGTCCAGGCACTAAATACAACAATTTAGCAGAAAAATCAATTGCTTACTTGCTAAGGAGTCTCTCCAGGTCTGGAAGCTTCTTCAAGATTTCAACCACTTCAGCCATGGCGTCTGGATTGCTGTGAAGATCTTCAATGGCATCAAGTCTGAGGGAATGTAAAAAATATTGGACTCAACTTTATTCTCTGAATAAATCCTTGATGTGATCTTATTCACTGGCCACAGTGCAACTTCACTACTAACCACTGTTAAACAAAAAAGTACAACCCATCCCGTTCAGATTCAGATTCAGATTCATTATTTTATTGTCCTCAGCGGAAATTCAATCTGTTGGCATATATATACACATACAATATTTACATAAATTATACTACAGTGGAACATTAGTGGAACATTGAGTGGTGTTTATCTCTTTTTCTGTAACCCTAGGCAACATGGCGGCACAAGACAGCTTGACTACAGTGGGAAGTTAGTCCACTGGCTGTGCATTGAGCTTAACTCCCTACAATATCTACAAATCCGAGCGCTAGGCTTTAGGCATTAGGTACCATTTTTATAATGGTCTTTGGCAGTGTTGTCACCACGCCAGGTGGAGCTTCCCTGCTCTTAAAATCATCTCCCAGTACTCACGGTAAAACTCAGCCTTGCCACCCGGCACAAATATCTTACCCCCACTGAATAAAGGCCCTGGACCCTGGCCGTGAGGGGCGATAGCTCCGCCCGCTATGCTTCGCAATCACTTTTTACCCAGTTTTAAAATCACTCTGGTGACAACACTGGTCTTTGGTATGAACCGACCACGAGCCAGAACCCACAATCTCCCGGTTGAATTATGGACACTCTTACTCACTGAGCCAACCAGCCCTGTGCTAACCACTGTGCTAACCCGTAGTCCCTCTTGTGCCAGGTTCATTTGGAGACTGTACAATAATAGATACATTGATTTGCATGAAAACATGACATTGGCAATGCATTGAACGCAGGCTAACAATACAATGGCAGCCAATGGATGCACAATGCAATGTATGTGTGTACACATGCACTTGCCAATTTAAAAAAAAAATAGAAACATTACATGACATGAATACAATACATATTCATTATAGTACATTTTAAAGGGAAATGACAGGATTGAAATGAGTCCTTAACCTGTTGCCTCTGAGATTCTGAAAATCCTGTAGAGTTAAGACAGGGCACATCCGGTTCCCATAGCCAATGGGTTAATTTAGGAAACATTTTAACATCAAGCATACAGTTTGAAGTTGCTGCTGTGAAAATGTCTTAGTAAATGGTTTCCTCTTTGGTCTATAATTGCTATCCGAATAATAGAAACTTGCTCAAAAAACTTAACATTGAGCTAAAAAAGGTCATTGACCTCTGCTGGTGACCTTTAACCTTGTGGTAACCTTCACATACTTCTTATTTTGAAAATCTGTATGACCAATCTTCCAACCAAGTTTGATTGAAATTGGAGAATTTAGCACAGAGTTATTGGTAAGCGTAATGGATGGACGGATGCCAAAGTGATCCCTTAGTCTCCCGTCACCTCAGTGGGCTCGGCAAAAACCAAACAAACCAAAAAGTCATTCTTGGTGTCACATTAGATTCTTGAAACAGATACCCATCACTTGTTCCTACTTTCACATACCTGTCATTTATCGCTCGGGGACTGCACAGAGGGGTGCACAGCCACTGTTTGAACAGCCGCTTGCCAAACGGTGTATGGCAGTGGTCCAGTGCCTCGAGTAGGGTGCCCTCTATAGTCCCGGTGGTGCTATTTTCCAAGATGTCCAGGTTGCTGAGGGTAATGCTGTCAAGGATCTGGAGAAAACAAAAACAAAAAGAAAGAGTAAAAACCGTAACAATTTAAAAGTGGTGGGACATGAGGTATTAAAGGTAAATAACATGATAGGGGCTTTGGGAGTAGTCCTCAATTTGGGGTGAAACTATTCTAGAATCAAGTAAACTGTAAAAGAATTCTACTGCGAAAATTTGGTAGTCACAAGTTAACTCTTCGTCAATTAACTTCCATCAGTATGCCTTGTGACAGACAAATCTCTTGTGTAGAAGTCTATGGCATCTATTTATATGGGGCTTGAGAGAAACAAAATCAAGACAAATTCTTCCAGCCAGGAGATACACTCCAGCTGGTGTATCCACTGATATATTTTACAACCAGTTTGGTTCAAGAGGCATTTTATATTTCTCCCAATCATGTCACTGCCATTTAACCTGTTGAAGACGGTTTGATTTTGCTTAATGTACATTACCCACAGACCTTGAGACGAGATATCTTGTGTCTAGTCTTCAATGGTTTAAAGGAGCTGGGGTCTGCTGCAGCATACTGTATGTACATGTATACGCTGTACACGTACATAGTAACTGCAATGTGCACTTAGCAAAGCTACATTGTGGGGTGACGTGTGGGTATGAATGTCCAACATTTGCTCTGGCGACAATTTCTCCGACGATTATTTCAAGCACTAACCCTGACCCTAACCCTAACTCAAACACTAACCCTAACCCTAACCTCTTGGTCTTCTGAGATATTATCACTGGAGCAAATGTTGCCGGAGCAAATTTCGGATTCATTATCATAGTGGGGTTAACACACTATGTACAAAGTCCCCTTACCATGTGTCGTCTAGAAGATGTGAATGCAGAGACTGGTGACCCTGGCTTGCTAGTCTCAGAATCCAGGGGTTTGTACACTTCAAAGTTCTTCATGGAGAGGAGTTCCTGTTCCAGACAGCATTTCTTGAGGTACCTGGATAAGAGAGAAATAAGACTAATAATGGTCACTTCTTTCACTCATTCAGCACATATCAAAGCCACAGTCTAGCAATGACCACAGTTTAACCCTTTGCACACGAATGTTGCAATCTTGCACATTTGTACAATTAAATTCAACGATTGCAATAATTAGTTTTCTCCATTACATTTGTACCAGAAAAGCTAACAAATGGCCATAATGCCTACGCAACATCTATAGAATAATCATCAGTATCAATAGTGCAATAAGGAAAGCAAGATTTAAAGGAAATGTCAAAATAAAAATCATCATTTTTAACCCCTCAGTATTTAATTCAGTGCGCAAAGATTTAGAAAAATGTGACCTACACAATACTCCATGCTCTGAGTGTCTTTGATAAAGTCTAAAAATCAAGCCCTGAAAAAGTTACAGTTCACAATGATGATTAAGTGGTTTAAAAAGGATAAAATCTACAAATACTCAGGTTGACCAGATTTACCTGCCCATTTCCTCCCATAGACTTACTGTGTGTAGATCTACGCTAATTTATCCTCTACTGGAGTGGAAATTGTCAATTCATGCATATCTTGCCAGAGGCAGCATAACTTTCCAAACTTTTGTATTATAGGGTGTTTATTTGTAGCTCAGATATCAAAGTTTGACAATTTTTTAAATTGAAGCCTGAACAAGGTAAGCATATTACTTCAACAATGAAATGGTCTCTCTGCCCTCAGATTACAGCCTAGGGCGGTATTCTTAAAATTGTTTTGGTAGGAATTCTCTTTGAAGTTACAGAGTTACAACGATCTCGTATTCTGAAATTTCTTCTAAAACAAAAATTAACATATGTGACTTAGAATTAATTCAGTACTCTGAAACTAAACTTAGAAGAAAAGTTAAAAGAAAATTGAAACCCCTCACACACTCTTGTAAGGGATGGTAAGTATGCTAGCCTGTAACACATTTGTGACCCGTCACGCCAAAAGGAGCCACAAGTCGCAACGGACGGTTTAGAGAAAATGAGCAAATTGTCGGAACAGGTCAAATTTGTCAAAATTATTTTTTTGACTGAAATCAAATCTTCAAAGTCTCTTTAATGTCCTGTGAAAGTTTCAGATCAAAATATTCACGGGAAAGGGGCAATATTAACGTTTTTCTGAGAGCCTTCCATTCGACCTCGCGAAAAAAACACACACACCGAAAATCCGAGTCAGTTAGGCCGCGCCCCTAGCAACGCAAGACGGCTGCTCATTGGCTGAGCTGTGTCACATGACGTATCGTGATTGATGCGATTCCATTTTTTTTTACGAACGTGCCAACTGACAAGCTATCCTTAACTTGAACTTGATTTGTTATTATATTCTCAATTTGTTTGCAGTTTCCGATTTTTTTGACATTTTAATCTGCAAACATTAGATTCACTATATTTTGAGTCAATATTAAATCAACAGAGTAAGTACAAATGCCAATGCAGCGTGAGAAGGTATTTGCTGCGCCAGAGAATTTGTAACGTGGTGGGTTTAGAGTTAAGACATGTACGTTTTCATTATCCATGTAATTTGTAATCAACACTACTACACCAAGAATGTGCACAATCAATTAAAACTTTCACAGGTTCTTTTGTTCTTTTGTTACGGATGCATAAAAGCTGGCTCAATCTAGTTGAATAGGCACTTAAACACGTGGGGCAGTCAGAGAGGACAGAATCATAACTATGCAAAGCGGGTCCCTGTCATGTCTGTCGGCGTGTTAATTATAGGGGGTCTAATTCTTGCGCGTACTCTGGACTACTGGCACAGTTATGCATCAATTGAATAGCGATATACACGTAGTAGACAATAAGAAATTATTGTGTCCCTTGAGAATCTCAGTTTATTTAATCCCGAACTTTACAAATTAGTATGAACAGTCGACTTACAAGCAATTACTATTGTGGAAATTTATTGTGTCAAATCTCTCACCCTAAGACCCCCCCAAGTGTCTGGCGTCCATGGTCACCTGTGACCCGCCTCGCAAGGTACATGCACCGAGCAGAAATAACGCAGATGGTCAAGAACCCGATGTGTTTTTGGTAAACACCAAACGAGCATTAAAATCTTACCAAATTCGTTCAAACTGAAAATAGCACTTTCTACAAACCTATAAATTCCAAATGCAAAATTTCAAGAATGATGAGCAATGCAAACGTACTGTTGCTAGGGAGTTTTTACCCTCGGTTTTATCAGAATTTCAGCGCGATCGCGGTTTCGCATTTTGAACGGACGCTGCACTTTGACAGCGGTTTTCTCGTAAAGTAGATTTTCGTGACACGGAGAAAGCTCCTTGTTTGAAGTAGAATTTCTCCGGGTATACTTGCTTTTATGCATCATGCAATATACCAAAATAAAGCTTGGAATATGGAAATAAAGAATATGGCAAAAAACAACTGGGCCCAAAAATCGACTTGGGGCTCCTTTTGGCGTGACGGGTCACATTTGTTGTCTCCTTCCTTCAGCCTTTTAACCCATTGGAAATGATTTGATTTCACTATAACATGCATTTTCCGTTGACCTCAACATGAGCTAACTCGTACTTAGTCTCCGACAAGTTAATTACATCTTACCAGTTTATTTGGTCATATTTTCTATAGAACCAATTAGCTGAACTTGCAAGAAGCTTTTATGTGGAATGAGTATACATTGCTGCATCTATAGCTATCACAATTCGTTGCTCGATCATGTGCATTGTGAGTGTTTGCGTGTCATTCATTTGTGCTGTTATTTTTAAGTTCTTATTTAGATTTTTAAAAAATTTGTTTCTTATTTTGTTTTGTGTTGTAATAATTATCACTTTTATTGTATTGTCAATGATCTGTCAGAGTTCAACAAGGTGGAGAGGTGTGGGGGGGGGGGGGGAAGGCACAGTACCACAAAATATGAAGTACATACCAAGTACATGCACCAAGGGCACTCAGGGCCAACTCACATCCATCTTTGGGGGTAAGGCCGAGAGAATCAGCTGAAAGGTACAAATAGAATAAATAAAAACTTTTTTAAACAATTTCTAAAGACTACAGACTATGATTAATGATAAACGTAAGAACATGAAATGGTCAGATAAATGGGACTGTATATGTTTAAAGAATCAATTACTCACCTACTAAACACAAAATCATTCACATCATCCAAACATTACCACCAAGGTGGCCAAAAGCTTCCACAATTCATCAAGTTTGCATTTGAAATACATGTTGAAGAAATGACTTTTAAAACTATATGCAAATTTTGAATCACATTGACTATAGACGACTTCAGCAAAGTATTAAAATTTGTGAATATAGCTCTTCTGCAGCCTAGTGATGAGCTTTTCTTTCATCTGTTTCTATGAACATAATAATAATAATAATAAACATGCAGCTTGCATACATTAGTTGTTGCTATGCCCTGCAAAACTCTAGCAAGCTATCAGGTTGTCACAGGCAACCTCTGTCAGAAAGGTATATGTACGTAAAACATTTTCATACATTACCAACACAGGCTTTTGGGGGTAGGGCACCCATACAAGTAAGGGATGTATAGTGCAATAGATGCTAATCTACCCCTTACACCTATCTTTATTCTCCTCTTGGTATATGTTCATTCATGTGTGAAGACATGGGACAGGGTTCCAAAATCCTGGCACCTAAAAATTTTGGATTTTTTTTACTTAGGAACTAAACTGTTTTAACATTAATGACGGTACTAAAGAAAACTAGTGGATTTATCGATTAAAGCTGAAAATATGTCATATATTTATTCAGAATGCAATTTTTGGCCCTGTATAAGAATCGTACACAAAGTCAAGGTACCCCTCCTGTGAGTGGGGTAGGGTGAGAAAAGAAGTCTCGCTTACTTTCAGATAGCATCCCTTTCAGTTCTTCTGGCCACGAGCTCACTCCTCCCTTCTGTCCATCCTGCTCCATGGCCTCATCTTCCTCCAAACCAACCTTCTGTCTCTCTGCCTCGAAGTACGCACTCTCTGAGAGCACCTTGAGCGTTTTGGTGGCGTCCCAGAATTCTGAGCCTGGAGCGAGGGTGTCCTTCAGGATGGAGACTAGGTTGCTGGACAAGACCTGCTGTGTCTTAGGGAGGAGTTTACCTCGTTCAAAGAGAACCTAATAATTCAAATGAAAAATAATAAAATAGAATACCAACCATAACCAAACAAGCAGGGAAGGTAACAGGTGAAATTCAGAACTTAACAGAAAAATGTGAATCTAAAATTATTCAAGAAGTAAAACAAATTTTACAAAACAAACTACACCCACTTTTTAGAAATTATGTGACAATGCAATCTGGCAACCGGTTTTTAAATTCCTTCGTTCCCTTTTCGATCCACCTGTATATTGAACATGAAGTTTATGTGACTCCTCCTTTCTTTAGCATATCTGAAATCTGAAAATCTGAATTTTACTCTTAGGTCATTTCACAATAATGTTTAAAAAGTATTCAAATTGTATGTTTCTTTTATTATTTTCACATGTTATGTATGTCAAATGTTATATATGATTATGTAAAATGTGAGCAAAACAAATTTCCTGATGACCAATAAAATATTATCTGAATCTGAATCAAGATGCACTGTAGTCCTGCCCTCATCCCAGACAAGTCCAGACAGCTAGACGGACTAGCTGACTGTTCGAAGATCAATTGCTGGACAAATGTAATCCTTAAAGGGAAATTCTACCCCAAAAATCTTTAGTTACATACTTCCCTCTTTCCATCTTCGATAGCATCTATCTTTTTTTAAGGTAGACTTCATTCTCTGACAAAATAACAATATTTTGATTCTAAAATTGGTTATTTGCCATGTTGAATATACGTACCTATATGGGGCAAAAACGATACACAATTTCTACCCGATACGTTTAAACAATTCAGTTGAATATTCTGGGGCGATTCTGCGACTACAAAGGTACATAAAAAGAAAAAGAAAAAGGAGGAGGAGGGAGAGGAACAGATGGAGGAAAAGAAGAGGAAGAGTAGGAGAAGATAATGTTATATTCCTGGGTATACCAGTATGACTAACCTGGGCAGGGGGATAGTGGGCAAGAAGGGTCCTGAATCTTGAGCTGTGCCTGTCATCTTTGAACTGGCCAATCTGTAGGAAAAAACAAACTTCAGTCATTAAAGGTAAATAGCATGATTAGGGTAGTCCTCAACTTGGGCTGAAACTATTCTAGAATCAAGTAAACTATGCAAGAATTCTGCTGTGGAAATCTTGTGGTCAGATGTTGACCTAGTGTCAGTATCCCTTGTGGCAGTCAAGTTTGTTGTGCAGCTATTATGGAATTTACTTCTCTCGGGCCTCAAGAGAAATAAAATACTGTTATGTTCATACTTGATTCTCCTTAAGTAAACAATTAATGACAAATCCTTCCCGTTGGAAGATCCACTCCAGCTTGTGTACAGTTGTTTTATGTTTCAACTCATTTGGTTCTTGAGGCATTTTCAAGTGTTCCAATCATGTCATTTACCTTTAAATTGAATAGTTGTACCCTTTGTTATATACACAGCAGCTAAGTTTTGTGGGTACAGTATGATAAATGTTAGTAAAGAAAATACTGAGCTATTGATATGATATCCACCCTATAGTTAAAGGCAGGGAATCTCATTTGCACCCCTCCCGCAGCACAGCAAACCATCACTCATGCCCCTCGGCTTTTGATGAGCGACATGTGTGTGAAGTCTGAGGATTATCAATTACCTAGAATTTGCGAAATGTGCCAGAAAGCAGTTGCCATTTACTGTTTGTTCTATGCTAAGAATTTTTGTCTCGAGACAATAATTCAAATCCAGTCTAACGTTCACTATAATTCCATTAAAACTGAGTTTCTAGCTACTATACTTTGCTAAAGGTATTTACAATGGCATTTTCTTCTATATACCAGGATATTCACACAATGTTAATTTTTTGGCATGCAAAAGAGACACCCTACCTTTAAACCAATGTGACTGGTCCATTCATTTATAAATGTGCATTACAGTTTCGCCTCGTTTATACGGCCATCGATTATACGGAGATCTCTGTTATCCGGACAATGGCTTATATAGTCATTACGTGTATTGATACAGAAGTGTACACAGAAACATGCTGGTTATCAGGGACAGTAAATAAGTGTCACTGATGTGGGAGGTCTGTTGCAATTTGTGCATGGTCTTTGGGTTGTTTATACAACAACTTATGGCATGTGTACCTCCCCCCTATACTGTGTCTGTACATTATCTCTCTTATCCGGCCATATCATTTATCCGGATGGCTGCTGGTCCCAACGTAGCCGGTTAATCGAGTTCGAACTGTATATTGCCTTGCACACTTAAAGAGAATACACAGTACTGGTTGATGATGGAAATCTTTCATCAAAATTTCACATTTCCATATTTTCCAGCTGAGAGTAAATTACATTTGCATTATAATGTGGAACTAATTCGCTTCATATGCAATAAAAAGTTGAGGAATTGGCAGTTTGAGTTCCCGACGGAGTAGGCCCCGTTGCTGCAGTGTGTATGGCAACAATTAACATAGTCCCACATATAGATTTCTGTGTTAGTACTTTGTCAGCAGTGGGGATTTGTGAAACAGATATGTCCACAACGAAGTGTTCTGTTGTTTTCAACTACTCTCTCCTGTACTATAGTGACTTTTTTAGAATACCATCTGTTCACAAAAGGTTTGAAAGCAGTTGATATTAAAATGTTGCTGTTCTGCAAGTAATCAACCAGTACTGTGTATTCTCTTTAACAGACTAACAGAAGGATCATAACATATCACACTACTTTGGTTTCATGTGAAAAAAGCCAATGAGTTTCAAGTTGGAGACAATTTAGTGGTAACATATGCTTGGGCTCTTCTGCTGGACAACCAACGATCTTTTCCCCCTTCAGTTACTCACATGAAACTTTCCGATGGACGTCTCGACAAAGCACACACCATAGACACTCTCCCCACCAGAGCTTTCCTCACAGGGCCTTTCAGTGACTACCAGAAGATAGCTGCCTTGTGCCTCGCTGGCATCACCGTCAATGAAACTGTATGTTCTGGTTCCTAAAACGAAATAGAACAGTATTCTTACCACAAAATACATAGTTGTACAACAATTAAAGGGAGCTTGATCAAAATGACTAGTAAATATCACGAACTTGTCCTACTAAGCACATTTGAGATAAATTACAATCAAACAAAATTCTCACACACAAAATCATCCAAAAAGAACCATAGTCATAATTAGTATCTTATTCCTACTTAAATTTGAGGATGTGATCAGAATGGCTACTGATTAACACAAACATGTTCTACTAAAATTACAAGCAATGGAATTTTCCAGACAAATTTGTCAACCTGGAAAAAAGCCCTTAGCATCAATATACTTAGTACAGTATTAACAGCCTTTTTGCATGAGAATGACAAAATTCATGTATATACCAAATAACATAGCCATAAGAAAGATTGTTGTTCCTACTTCCTCCGGCACTGTTTTCTAAGCTTTTTCCAATGTCCCTGCTATCAGGCATACATGTACCAACAAGTGAAACAGTAAATTATGCAATGAGTAACGCATGTCCCGGCTGCTCGGGACGGTGCTAATTTTCAATTAGCCCTATCAGATAATATAAAGACACACACAGACACAGACAAATAGACACACACACACACACATACAGAAAAGTCCCCCCGTGAACTATGCTAAGTGGGGACGAGTTGACTGCCTTACCTTTTGTGGAGATTCGGCATACTTCTCGCTTTACGACTTTATCAAACTTTGTAGGTGCTTTGCCCACTGATTAAAAAAGAAATACATAGATGCATTCGATCAGATCATTCAAATTTGTAAGTAACTTGATAAGCAAATCATATGATACAGTTTCTCATACCAATCACAGAATGGAATTAATTGGGTCATATTGAAATTACTCTTATTACAGAAGTTGAAAGGTACATATATTCTCATTAACCACTACACGAATATGATCCTTACATCATAACTTTAGATAAATGGTACTTTGATAAATGCATTTGTTCACTTTGTCACAGTGAGAACTGAACTGAGACAAGGAATTCTTCTGTATTTCATGAATCACACTAGCTGCATCATGATTCAACACAATAACTTGGTTTCCACATTACAGGCCTACAATTCTGCTTGGCTGAAAAAGGAGAAAATTGTGACCAAAATTCTCCAAAAAGTAGGAGAAAGTAGGATTCCATCCACCAAAGTAGAAGGAAAGTAGAATATCAATAACTAGTGTTTGGAGTAGTAACCCCAAAGAAAATGGAAACATGTGGAATACGTGGAAAAAAATCCTAAGATTGGCGAAAATCAGAAATCCTAAGAAACCAATTTTCCTACACAAAGAGGTGATGATGGTACTAACAGTACTTTCAGCAACAACCTGTAAAGACTACTCAACTCCGAACAAATATTAAACCTATCGCGAAGAGGGATTTTTTGACAAAAAGTAGGAAAAAGTAGGAAAATAAGGATTTTCAAGGGAAAAAATAGGAAAAAATAGGATCTTCACAAAAAAGTAGGAAAAAGCAGAAAAAGTTGGACCAGTTGAAGGCCTGACAGAATTTAAGGGTTTCAGAAATTGAAAAGGCCATTTTTTTAAAATATATAAATGAAAAACACTAGCTCTACCTCAGGGCTTGCAATATTTTGAACAATATCGAGCTCTGATACTTTATTGAGTTAGTAATCGAAATAATGTTGTGCATTTGATAATTTTCAATATCGCATAAAATCAATATTATCAAAATATTGCACATCACTACTCAATAATTTACTTTGCGTTGTGGGTAAAATCATTATTTGACTCGAGAGAGGGTGCTATTCTATTGGAATATGACCCAAACTTACTTTTTTTGACCCGTTCCTGCATCATGTCTGGTGTCTCAGTCTGCTCCACCCTGGCGACGCGGAATCCCTTCTGGATCAGAGTGTCGCTATAGCGACCAAAGGCGATCTCCGGGAAACCAGAATGAGCGTTATCTCCCTGGTACACAGATAAGATGAGGAATTGGTTAGAAATTCATTAAGGGAGCTGCAATTCGAAATCCAAGACTATTTGCCCCCTTTTTTCCAAGTGTGATTCGGCAAGCCGTTGTGTAGGTCAGTGTCTGCTGTGTGAATTGGGATTGAATCCTCTGCCAATGGCAGGATTGACCAATAAACACCAGGCTACTGCACTGGCTTGTGCCGTAACATGGCATGAAAAAACAAAAAACAAAAAGGACTGAGGACTGAGGAGATCGTGATTATTCAACATTTTCCTGAGCAAGATAGGCCGTATCAGTGCTATTGCGTCTCGTAAACTGGATATTACCCGAGCTGGGCCAAGCTCTGTATCACCACGATTTGCTAGTTATTGCTCCCTTTAACGACGCTATATAACACTGTGGAAGACCCGTTTAAAAAATTGTCGAACTTTGCTATCTGACATATTTGACAGTGTTTGAATGGACAAATAAACACCCTAGAACACAAAAGTTCGGACAGTTATGCTGTTACTTGTACAATATGTGCAGATACAAATTGGCACATTAATTATTCTCAGCCGATAGGAAATTCTGCAACACAGCAGTCTACGGGGAAAGCTGGAATGGTCTCTCAATGATTTTCACTTTGTTAAAGCACTTAATGATCGTTTTAAACTGCCATTTTCATTTTTAGACCATATCAGAGACACTGGTAGCATGGGGAATCATGTAGCTCAGATTTTTTAAACTGGAAACATTGTTATACAGTGCCTTTAAGTAGCAAAAGAGGCCTGGCTAAAATTAGTAATCATTTCAGTGGGAATTTGTATACTAGCACATTTTGCATAGGACTACTTAATATTTACAAAATTGGTGATCTTCAGTTCAAAACATGAATTAAAAAAAAAAAAACAGAAGCAGAGACTGAAATTAGTACAAGTCAGAAGCTTACCTATTCCTCAAAACTTAAATACAATCACACTTTGTTTATTCAGTTTAACAACAGCATTTCTATGAAGTTCACAAGCTCTTTATTCTTAGAATATTATGATATATATGTAACTATTGCAATTTCCAATTCATAAATGAGATGAAATTAACAGATATTACCACATCATTTATGAACCTGGCAATGAATAAAAAAAAACACACACAATAACACTACAAAGTCGTGACCATGATATAGAGGTTTCCAGAGAACAGTTGGTCACATAGTCTAGTCTTGACTGGAGCTTTATAAATATACTTAGTTACAAGAATATCTGAACATTTCTCACTTTCATGAAGACGAGTCCCAATTCCTTCACTCCGACTTCTGCATCCATGTGGTACAACTCATAGAATTTCCCCATCTGTGGATGACAAACAAATCAGAACCATTATCCTTAACCAGTTGGAGACTGAGTACGAGTAATTTGTGTTGCAGTCTATGGATAAAGTGTGATACAGTGAAATCAAATCGTCTCCAACAGGTTAACATGTCAAGCATTTTTTACCAATGTCAAAGAACGTTGTTGGCCCCTGCCAATGACTTTCAACGTTTTGGTGACCTTCAGCTTCTTATGAGACATCTACCACCTAAGTTTAGTTACCATTAGGAAAATGGGGGCAAATGGGCTCAAAAAGGTCACTGACCTTTGGTGACCTTCAGATACTTAATTTGAAAGCCTGTATGATCAATCTTCCATCCAAGTTTGATTGAAATTGGAGCATTTAGCACAGAGTCACTCAAGTTTTTGTAAGTGTGACAGATGGACAGACATCAAAGTGATCCCTTAGTCTACCTCCACCTTGGTGAGGGGGCTCTACAAAAATCTGTGATAAAATCTCAAATTTGTTAAAAAATATCCAATATAAGACTACCAGTTTTATGAGTAATTAAATTAGGGCTGTCTATAATAAGTGCCATCAATACTTTTTAAAAATAATTGACAATTATAGCCACATCTGAAGGAAGCTGTTGCCATGGAGATTTGCAATCAGGTTGCGATGCACATCACTGTTTGGGTTATAAGCATCCATTTTGGTGATTTTCAAACCTGTTTTTCATGAAGTGAGATTGCTCAGAGCTCAAATCCTTGTGCTACGTAAATCATCAAAACTTTGTATCAAAATTTTATCTGAACATAAATTTGGATTCAATACAAAGCAAAAAAAATACAGGCTTTTCACTGATATAAATATCTCACTTCACTTAATTTATGACAAATTACCACAATACATATGGAGAACAGCTTACTAATGTATTCAAATTTATGAATGTTTCTTCCTTGGGGGCCTAGTAACGAGCTATTCCATAGGCCTGTTTATAATGGATACATTTCAATGCTTGGAATCCAACTTGCATACATTAGTTGTTGCTATGTTGGACAAGCCGCAGACAAGCTCTCAGGCCGTTGGGAACAATCTTTGTTTGAAAGGTATGCATAAAATTTGAATATATTAGTAAACTGGTCTATTGGGTCACAAATGTTCATGAATAAGAGATTGGCTTTGAAAGTGAGAAACAATTCCAGGGTGCTTACCTTGAAAAACAGCACAGTGTTGAAATATTTGGATTTCATGTCCCACCACTGTCTCATTGCCTGTAGGAAAAGTATTATCGAAGTGTTATCTACATTAATTCTAAATGTGCCAGATGATTTAAACCTGTAATGCTTTATGTATATTATTTGGTGCAGATCTACGACTTTGGCACGTGAAGAGTTTAAGTCCAAGTATAGTTTCCAGGGTTCCCAGCATTTCAAGAAAACAAAACTCCCTGATTTTTCCCTGATGAAGTCTCAAAACTCCATGATAATTATTTCAACTCATTTCCAGCTTCACACATTTTTTATGTTGTTGGATGTTGTTTTGATATGCAACAAAATATAACGGAGTCTGACTGAATACTTTCGATTTTTGGGCCAATCAAAATTCCCTGACTTTTTTCCTGATTTGAGGCATTTTTATCAAATTCCCTGACTGGAATAAAGTATAATAATTTTCCCTGATTTCCCTGATTGGCTGGGAACCCTAGTTTTGGTTGATCAGACAACTTTTTCGTAAACCTTTCGTGAAGTATTCTATTACCAGCGAGCAATTTTCAGGGCATTGATAGTTCATATAGATGTATCTAAAAAACATACGGTAATTGCAAAGAATGTCATATTTTACCATTTACCAAAACTATCATTGGGCTTTAATGGTTCACTGAGCGGTACTATATATTGGAACAGCATGATACCAGCTTAGAATACTGAAAAATTGTCATAGAGGGCAGTGATATGATTGGGAGAAGTCCTCACTTTGGGATAAAAATTTTCTAGAATCAAGTACACTGTTCAAGGCATTTGCTGTCTAAATTTTATGGCCAAATGTTCATAACATTTTAAACAAACTCCATTAGTACTCGTGTTTGACTGGCAAATTTGTTTTGGAGCTTTGTAAAGGGATCAGTATCTATTGAGGCACCATAATAACTGAACACTGGTAAAAGAATGCTTGTTTCACCACGAGGGAACAGATTTCTCGGCCTCGGCCGCATAATCCTGAATCGGACTCGTCCTTGGCCTCATAACATGCAGCCTTGGTGACACGGATCGAGGCCAGGCCGAGGCTGCACGATTCTACAGAATTCTGGTGAATCTAAGAATAAACCCCATATGCCCCTATCATTTTGAACATGCACTTTCAAGTATTTGCCACAAATACTTCATAAGGAATTGTGAAAAACCAACATGAAGCTAATTAAATGTACCTCTCAACCCTTCAATTTTTCCGGCCCATAAGTCTCACGCAGTTATATTCATGTGGGTGAATGTTTTTCTATGTCGCTGCTCTATTACTGCAATTAGATAGCCACTGTCAAAGTCAATGCACGTTCATAAACAAAATGTTCTGATGACATCTAGTCATCTACATCAAATATTTTTTCCTTCAAAGTCAGCAGTTTTGGCTTTACTTTGTTATGTCTGGCATAGGTGGGAGTAAGGCGTTGCCACAATAGGGATTAGTGCATTGGCACTACACTATCAGCCCTATGGGTACATAAGTCGTCAATGGCCATACTCACTGGAGTGCACTTGTCCAGGAAGCTCTTTGGGACGTAGAGCGTGGAGGCATCATATTCCGGATGTTGCTCTGGTCTGCCATTGATATCTCTGCCAATCAAAAAAAAGTAGGTATCTTATTTGAGAAACAGGGATGCACATCAATGAAGGGATACTCACAGAGTGATGACATTTTTACATGCTTTACTGATTGTTAAAAAGCATTCAACAAAGTAGTAGAGCAGAAATATCACTGACGAAGGCCGTATCTCACTGGCCTGGAGACTAGTTGGTGACCAGTACGCGACTCGGGGTCTCTGCAAAGTCTCCTTGGTGTGAGCGTGGGTCTCCGGGGAGTCGCAGGAAAATCAAACATGTTTCATATTTGTAGGAGTGTTCTTTTGGGAGAGGGGAATTTTGTCCTCGTTATTGAGCATTCAATGAAGTTCCTGTCTTCTTACTTGCGATTTCCTGGTTTCAACCAGTCCAACTTCTGATGGGGGAAGTGGGGAGTGAGGGTGGGAGGGTGGGATGGTGGTGGTGGTTGGGTGGGGACAGGGGGTTTTTGTCCTCCTTATTGAGCATTCAATCAATTTTCTGTTGTCTTACTTGCGATGTCCTGGTTTCAACCAATCCAACTTCTGATGGGGGAAGTGGAAGGGGGGTGGGTGGTGTGGGGATGGGTGGGGAAAGGGGACTTCTGTCGTCATTCTTGAGCATTCAATCAATTGTCTGTCATCTTACTTGCGATTTCCAGGTTTCACTACTTCTGATGGGGTAAGTAGAAAGAGAGGGAGGGGGGTGGGGGTGGTGGTTGGGAGGGGATAGGGGAGTTTAGTATTCATTCAAATTTCTAACGTTTACTTGCAATGTCCTGGTTTCAACCAATCCAACTTCTGATGGGGGAAGTGGAAGAGGGGTGGGTGGTGTGGGGATGAGTGGGGAGAGTGGAGTTTTGTAGTCATTCTTGAGCATTCAATCAATTGTCTGTCATCTTACTTGCGATTTCCAGGTTTCACCCAATCCAACTTCTGATGGGGGAAGCGGGCTCCTTCTGTGTCTGTCTTGGCGGCTGGGGCTGGACTTGGCTGTAAGGAATCCAGAAAGTAAAGAGTAAAGGTTTTATGTAAAAGCAATAGCCATAATATCTCATGAAAATCTGTTAAACATTACTAAAGTTATCGAACAGAAACCAGTCACATAGCGTCTTGGGCAATTAATGAGCTATGACCTTTGACCTTTAGGCTACACACTCCGAAATCAAACTTGAGCTGTATTTTGATATCATAAACCTTCATACCATATCTCATGACAATCTGTTGAACATTACTAAAGTTATCGAAAGGACAGGACGGACAGCGGCGTTACTATATCCCGCTCTGACTTCGTCGGGTGAGGGGATAAAAATAACTTTTAAGACAGTTTGATAACCCAGAGTACTGAAAAAAATCATTCAACAAAATGGCTGATTTCCATTTGGTACCACAGGGTACCATTTATGTTATCATTTAAGAGTAAATCGACTTTTACGTACAAATTTCATGCACAACGCACAACAGCCAACAGACAACAAGTGATCACAAAAGCTCAATTGAGCCTTTGGTCAGCCCAGGTAAGCTACAATAAAACAAAAACTATGAAAAAGGTATTCAATTGCAGATAACTAATACATACAGCCGGTGACTGGAATGCAGACAGCTTTGCCTTCGTGTTGGAGCTGACGGATGGTGTCCCAAAGGTTTTTTTGGGTGGTGGTGTAGCGGCAGACGACCGATCTAGGGCAGCGGGTGCGAGAACACTACGCACTTTCTTCCCATTCCGGGCAGCTGGCGTGGTGGTGCTCGATCCGCGTTTGCGTTTACGTGCTTTCTAAAAGCAAAAAGTAAGAAAGAAACAATGTTTGCATAACTTAACTTAGTTCATACACTAGTACGTCTTTATTACACATCATCTGAAATCCAAATTTATGTTAACTTTTCTTGACGCCTTTTAGTCCGTACATATCACTATTAAAATCATTAAACACGTCATGAAAAATATACGTCATGTATTTTTTAAACATTTTTCCTAAATTTTTATGTACCCTGCTAAGCCCACCTCGAAAAAGATCCTCGAGATTGTCGATAGTGAGAATTGATTTATAACTCCATTCCACATACATTTACCACCTTGGTATAGCTGCCTGTAGAAATAGTACCAATTCCTACCTTGGGCGTTTCTGGATCCGACTCTGTCTCTGGCTCTGACACGTCATCCTCGTTCACCCCACTGCTGGAACCCTCATCTGAATCCTCCTCACTGTCTGGTTTGAATTCATCCCCTGAAAAACAAGTGCATCAGTAAATTACTTGGTGCATAATATATGACCCCGGCAAAAGTGTAGATCTGTGGAATGGCATGAATATTGAAGTTAGTTTTTTTTTTAAATTTTGAATAAACTTACATAAATTTGCACAATTAATGAATTTCAGAATTCTTGCTTTAAGGTTGAGAACAGTATCGGACAAAATCGGACCAACATCACTGCTAGGACTAGACTGTGACATTCAAAGGACATAAGGAGCATATGGGTTGTTTCACAATCAGGGTGCATATTGCCAAAAACCATTATATGACTTCACTGCAAAAAATGAATTCACTTGTTGTTGTAAACTTTCATACCCAGCAATTGGCCACTACACAGTCGTCTACAGCAACGAAGAAACTGTTAGAAATGGACAACTTAGGTACAAATTGTGTATGTTTGTGTCACTTTTGAACAATTTCACAGTCTCATCTGATCTTTATAAATTTATGAACATTATCATTAATGAAATTAATGACAATTACAGTTCAAGGAGACCTGTAAAGTAAAAACTGAGTCTAGTTTATTCAAATTCCAAACCCAAGTGAGATGGTGACATGTTAATAAATTATAACGCTGCATCAAAATCTGTAAGGAAATTCCGTCAAAATTGTCCTCTCCGAATTTGATGAAATATGGTATACCTAGGCATTCCCAAGGACAGCATTTTGTTGTCATAAAAAACAAGTCATCTATATCCTTCAAACCTGTAACATTCACTTTGTCCATAGTCCTCAAGTTTTCAGTTAGTAAACACTACAAAGTCGCCAGTTGGAATTCCATCAAAAAGTGTCCTCTCCGAAAAAAAACGGCCTTTCCGACTTATTTTTTGGACATCATATATTCCGACTAAAACTTGTTTCGGGGTATGGATATTTGACATACAAAAGCACACTTACTATGTCTATCTGTAGTGTAAATAAACCAGGACTGCTGTAACTCCTCTATGATTCAGTACACAAAACTTTATATACCCACATTACCTTTACTAATAATTTTTTTTTTTTTTGGGGGGGGGGGAATTGACGCATCAAAATTTTACAGTTTTTATATATGACGTATTTGCTGCACAAAATAAAAAAAAAATTGAAGGAAAAAAAGAAACTTGATTTTTGACCCCCTGTGAGACTAATTGATGTGATTGTGAAACAACCCATATACACTTACAATGTGGCCCAGAAAAAAATGGTACACTAAATTTATTAGTTTTCCCATTCATTATCCGAGAAAAATTAATATTTTCTCCGATAATCTGACACCGTGTTCTATCTGAGCAATACAACACTTAGATTATCAATTTTTGTTTAGTAGTTTTCACGTTAGAGGCAATTTTACAAAGCAGTGCATTTCAGCTTTTCTAGCGGTAAAGTGGTAATGGGGCATCCTATTGATAGTGTCCAATAGAACTTACATGTAAATTGGCGTGCGCATACCAAATTTATATTGGTTCACAAAAATGGCCCTAAAATGGAGAGTACCAAACCAAAATAGATGATCTTGGTGTCATTCTACTCACAAAAAAAAATAGTTTATCAGATGAACCAAACAAAGATGAGCTATTAATTTAGGAAATTACCGCAAATTTCAGTGTACCATATTTTGTGGACCACCCTGTATACCTGAACTTTCACTGTCGGACCCGGACGCCACCATGATACGCCGTCTCTTTGGCTTCTGTTTGGTTCTTGCTTTTTTCGCAGCTGCTCGTGGTCGTCGCTTGCTGTTGGAGTCTTCTTCGCTATCGACACTCTCACCCTCTCCATCCTCTACAACTGAAAAATTCAAAGTAACATTATTATTCTGTGTATTTACTTGTTTTCCTATTTCAAGTTTAATTACAAACAAATGAATTGTATAAATAAAAACAATACTAACTCAAAATGATGTTGATACCTCCTTTGTTGTTAATCTGTTTAAAATTCAGTAGGTTATTTTCAAACTAAAAAAATTCAATGAATAGCATTCGTAATAGTATAAATCCTAGTAAAATTGTAAATTCTCTTCTAGTTCACAACACATGCACAATTTCTTAAAGGTATTTGTCCCAAGTGCGATAATGCTAATAACTCTGATGCAGAGGTAGTGTTTGCCACACAAATTTAGATGTGATATTATATTTACACAAAAACCCATTCGTCCAAAGTACCAATAAATATATGAAGCTAAATAGAAGAACGTGGAGCATGATCTTTTTTAGAACTCTGTCTTCTCTGAAAATTACTCCCGAGGCAAAAAAAAACACAAAAAAAAAACACACAAAAAGCAACACATGTTTAGTGTCCTGCCTTTTAAAAAAAATGAAGAAGGCCCTTAAAAACAAACAAACAAACAAACAAACAAACAGGCAATTTACCTTTTTTGTTCAGTTTCAGAAGCCTCTACCTAGCCCTATCACATAATACATGTACAAGCAGAACCCTAGGATGTTTTTGATGCTGACTCCACTGCAGAGTCTAAGTATGTTGACCTGAATGACCTTTGACCTTGATTTTGTGACCTGAAATTCTGCTCATACGATAAATGATACTTCAAGCTCCACGAAATAAGGACTTATACTTTCAAAATTATGCCAAAAATTCAAAAACTTAAAACTCAGTGACATGATTGGGAGAAATAAAAAAATGCCTTTAGAACCAAACTGGTTGAAAGATAAACCAAATGTAAACCAGCTGCAGTGGATCTCCTGAATAGAAGGATTTGTTTTGAGTTTGTTTATTTAAGGAGAATCAAGCATGAACAGGCCAACAGTTTAATTTTATCGGGGCACGATAGATTTAATCCCCATAGAAGGCTACACTACAAATTTGTCTGTTACAAGCAACACTGATGGACATCATTCTAAACTGGGTCAACTTTTGACTACAAAATTTTCACAATAGATCCTTGCATAGTAAACTTGATTCTAGAATAGTTTTACCCCAAGCTGACCACTACCCCCAATCATGTCATTTACTTTTAACCTTGGTTAAAGTGTTTATTGTTGATGCCCCTGCCGCCGTCGGAAAAGCGGCGCCTATAGATTGCTTCTGTTATGAATATCAGGCGAGACTCACAGTAAAAATAAACAAATAAAAAATAAATAAATCTGAAAGAAAGACAAGAAAGAAAAGAATCCTCACTGAATGAATCCATATCTTCATCATCTTCTTCCTCATCCTCTGATGACGGAACCTGGCACACGACAAGATCCAGTCTGTCTTCCTTCTTCCTCTTGAGGACGCTGTCTGCTTTCTCCATTCCTTTCTTTACGGCAGGTTTTGGGGAGTGAAAGCGGCCACCAAACTGGCAATCCTTGGACTGAAGTCCCTTGAAAGGTTCCACATATCTATCAAGAAAGGGCAGGATAAAACTGAATGAAGAACCAGAACTATGGGTAGCGAGTTAGACCCATAGGCAGCGGGGGGTGGGATCGCCCCCCTCGAGTTTTGAAGCTTAATATTCTTTTCCAATTTTTAAAAGCATTTTTGTATAGATTTCCCATCTGCAAACCCATTCAAAAGGCAATGTGATATTAATATACTGTTAAAATTTGCTTAATAGTGGGAAGAGGGGGGGGGCAATTTTGACACCTTCCACTTTTTAACAATGAAAAAAAAATTGTATGACACATGTTTTTTTCACCCACCCTTACTCGGGTAAAATGATTTCCCTTCGATGTTTCCGATATTCCCCCCCCGCCCCACCTTGTTACTTGAAATCACTACTCATGGTTTGGCCAATTTGGTTCACTAGGTTACAATGTGGCACCTGCTTTCGCATGATCACAAAGTAATAATACTTCATGTCAGAACCCATTGTTCAACGTACATCACAAGACATAAGGCTCCCTGTGGCAGCCTATTTGAAACCAAAGTGGCCAACTCTCCCTCTTATACAGCCTTGAATTGCACACCTGCATTTATCCCATTGCTTCCGAGATATCTAATTGCCATAGAGCTAATAGATGGAACATCTGGTTCCCATAGCCAACGGGTTAAAATTAATGAAAATCACTGGGAAAAAATATATTGGGCAATGTACATGTACTTATCTCTTCTCATTAGTGAAAATAATTGAAATTTGTTGAGTCAGAAATATCAGGTAAAAAAATTCAACATCCCTGTAGCCATTGATGTAAGTTATAAGTAACAACATTTCATCTGGACTTACAATATAATTCCAAGAATGATTTCATGTCCATTATTGAAAGTGTGCCAGTACCAAATGGCAACGTTTTCCCTTCACTGTATCAGACAAGCTGATGAAGCATCCATGATCGGACATGAAACCACTCTTGGAATTATGTCAAAAACTTGACTGGACAAACGAAATGTTTTGATTATTATTGGTTACTTATCCCTATAGCTAAAACCATGTCAAATCTGAATGCCTGGAATTATGATGGTGGTGCTAATGCCCATCACATGAGGGTGTTTTTGTGAAAAAATTAACGCTGTAAGAGAAATGCCAATGATTTATTTACCCTGCACGCCAACTATCCCTGCTCTACCCCATATACAGTGTCCCTCAAAAAATGTCCCTCTGGTAGACTGCTAAATTAAATCCAAAATCAAGTATCATTCTTTAGGCCTATTTAGTGTTCAGATTTAGAAAGCCCATTTTATGTTCTAACTTTTGTGAACATTTCATTACTTTTGAATACATGGTCTATTATGTAACAGCAGTGCTTTTCAGTCCATTCCAAGTTTGCAGTGCTACATCAATACATCAACCTGGATGTAAATAGGTGAAAGGATGTGCAGGAGTAAAATAGAAGTTTACAAGCTGGACATGGAAAGACAAACCATAGGTGGAACACACTCTGTGAAAGCAAAGAAGACCAGTAG
>JZLH01S0251185.1:0-10785 GCA_001188425.1 Eucidaris tribuloides
ATATTGATATGCAATAATGTACCTTTTAATAAAAATTTATAAGGTATATTTCAACTTTCATAAGTGTCCAAGAACTTTTTTTGCCGAGTGTATTAACTCTATGGAAATTACACAATCTTGGAAACAAGAGGTTAACATTTCACACCAGTGGCTAACTATTTGTTAGAGCCTGAAAATATGATACTAAAAATGTTACTAAACAAGCACACATTTACTAAACATACTTTACTTGAAAAGAATTCTGCATATAGTAAATAACACATTTTATTTCATCTTCAGGAATATTTTGGCATGATACAGCTTTAATTCTCCAAAGTACTGATATATACACCTCATCATACAGTCATTTGCATAGAGGCACTATACATGCTACGTACAGCAACTGTCATTCAATCATTATGTAATCTAGTAAGGAAGTATGGTGCCACATTTTTGCATAAATAAATATTAACTAGAAGACTGCTTTGCATCACAAATGATCAACACTTGTCTGCATATATGATGATTAACCCCAATTTGTGTGCCAAGCATATAACACTGAAGTTATACCCAAATTATGTCTACTTTTAGAATATGATTTAGGAATTGATGGTGATACACCTGAATACATAATTGGAAAGAAAAATATTCAACTCCTAACATGTCTTCCAGAAGTTTGTATCTTTTCTTCATGGAACCTTAAAACTCAATACATATATTTTGGTTATCTGTACATTTCAAAATGATAATATCCAAACTAATATTTCCAGTACATCAGTATGACAAATGATTCACCATATTTCATTACAGTTCGTAAATATCATAATTGGATTTAATGACTGTCCTTTCAGCACGCTTCGACTGCTTCTTTTTGTGCTTGATTGGGGCTAGGATTCGTGGGTCTCTCCGGGGTGCGTGCTTTGGTTTCGGCTGGTGGGCAAGAGGGTGAGGGTGTCCTGGCGGCGGCTTTAGTGACTTGAGGCTGTTGACAAATTAATAATAAATATGATGATAATAATTATAATCATTATAATACTATGGAATATAATTGATAGAAAACGTTGCCAGGACAGTAGGAAAGTACTGTACACTGTACAGCAATGTATGATTAAATGGACAAAAACAAAAATTGAATGTGATGACTCTGAAAAAAAAAAATTGCTATGTTTAGTTTTCATAAAGAATGAAATTTATTGCATAAATAAAAACATATAGCCTGACATAATGTCATGAATTTGTGCTTGAAACTAACATGTAAGTACCAAATTAAGAGCATTTATTGCAAGCTAAAAACAAAACTATGACTGATTTAAAAATATTTTGGTTTACATGTTACATCTTTGTAGTGGCTAGTGATTGTACAATTGACACTTTGAAAGAAATATATCCGTAACCTCCCCTTTTGTGTTATTGTGAAATTGAAAACACATAATAATAAGTATTCATATATAGTGCAATACAGCGTATTGCAATTTGAAATTTCCAATTTCATCCATAACTCTTTTGACAACACAAACTGTGTGACATTAGTACAATTTACATGTACTTCTTAATAAAAAAAAAAATATAATGTACATAGTAAAGACATATTCTACAGCCAAAAATACATGGGGTGACGGGCTATTTCGTCCCCAGACTTTGTAAGAGCCCACGTAAATTGCCATAGGGTTCAATATAAAGAGTATCTGGAATGCACTGACAAGGGAAGAGTAGCCCCCAAAAAGAAACGTTTAACTATTTCACTGTTCTACACACATTGTAAGGAATTGCTAATCTCCCTTGAAATAAATTTGTTATTATATCAATGTAAAAGCTATTCATCAAATTTCATATTCAAACTTTGGACCACAGGAGTCTTTGAAGCTACCTAATACATACCTGGACATTTCCATGGTGACTTGCCTTACAATTTTGAGCCCTCTCTTTTACGGTTGTCTATTGAAGACTATGAATGCCATCATCTTTTTTAGTGTGTGTTGCTATTTTGATACATGTACTTGAAATATTATGTTTCAGTTGGCGGTATTTGATGAAAAAACGTCATGTAGAGCGCTGATGTCCTATGAGTATTTTAAATTATATCCCTCTATGAATATTCATGAGCATTTTCTAAATCGCAATTGGTTGATTGATGCTAATACGATCAAACATAATTTCACTAGAAATTAAAAATCCTCGCCACTGCTCCGTATATTTTTCACTATTTTTGTCTCGGCAGCACTGCGCATACTGCGCATGCTCATAACCCGAAATCAAAATGGCGTCTCATTCGCCACGAAACTCAAAATGACAATTTTAGTATACTAATTACCATGTTATTTTTATTCTCTAGAGTGTTATTTTATTTCATGGGGGTTACAATGAAGATTTCACGTTGACCCTTCGGATTATTAGCGCCGATTTATGAATCATAAATTGAAATGCGGAATATTTACAAAAAATTAACTCGCATCGCGTACGGCTGCGGCTTACTGCGCCAGCGCCCGCAGGCAACGTGCGGGCTGTGTACACACTGCACTGCACAGCAAATTGGTCGGTTCAGTAGAAACTTTTCCATTTCGGAAGCAGACTGTGATAATACTCATTAATAGCACTACTCTTTAGAGTTCGCTTAACATTATTTTTCAATTTTATTAAGTGGGGGGGGGGATATAAAACAAATATACCAAGCATTAAGTTCGAAAGTATAGTGAAATTATCTGTCTTCGGAGGGACTGGCAGTAATATATTTCCTCGGGGCTTCGCCCCTCAGGAAAATATTACTACGCCAGTCCCTCCTCAGATAGATAATTTCCACTATACTTTCTCACAGCTTAGTATATTTGTATACTATACAATGGTGATATTTTACTTTCACTCAGATTTATGTCTTTCCGATTTACAAAATCAAAGTCAAATTTGAGCTTTAAATATAGCCGAAAATCAAACGGGTGCTATAGTAATGAATTTTACGGGTTTTCAGTCCAGAAAATTAATTTTAGGTTCAAAAGGGGAGAAAAAAAAATCCCCAAAATGTTGAAAAGATTTCAGGTACATGTAAAAATGGTTTTGTACACTTCAAAACAATGGCCAACAAAAAAGAGCAAAAGATTTTTAGTTGACCTGAAGTTTGAAGTAGAAATTTTGGTATTCATATCCCTGAACTCATTGAAATGCCCACATGACAGGCAGGTCGTGTTTTGTCTTTGAGTAATACATGTAAGCAGTCCTGAGATGATTTAAAGAAACCCTTCTATGATCATATTTCTTTGAACTCTGAACCCTCAAGTCAAGTTACAGATGTATTAGATAAATTGCCCTGGTCCAAACTAGAGCCAAATCCCTGTTCCAGGCTAGGCCCTACCCTTATAAATTAGCAAACACTGGACATTACCTTGGGTTCCATATCAAGATTCTTCTCTGGTGAGACGGCCTGCCTCATGTACTCGTTGTGCTCCGCCCTCACTTTCTTGATGTTATTCACAGCGCGGTCGGATCGTGCCATGTAGGTGGTCACGTTGCCCGGGATCTGTTTAGGCATGTCCCACGTGCCGACAAAGTTGCCCCAGGGGGAGTCCTTAGACCGGGGTACATTGGGCATCAGGTGGCCTCGGTCATTAGCAATGATCTGGGTAAAGCCCTCGTAGGACGATGGTCTCTGGAACAGAAAAAGGAACGCACTGGTAATAAGCTTGAAGTCAATGGCAGAGCTATATGTAGTCTTAAAGGGCATTGACATGATTGGGAAAAATCAAATATGCCTCTGAGAACTAGTCAAAAGATCAGTTACTAGTGTATACACAAGCTGGAGTGTATCTCCTGGCTGGAAGAATTTGTCTTAAGTTTGTTTACTTAAGGGGAATCAAGCATGAAAATGCCAGTACTGAATTACTCTCATGCCCCAATAGAAAGTAATCTCATAGAAAGCTACACAACACATTTGCCTGTCACAAGGCATACTAATGGTAGTCAACATTTGACTCCAAAATTTTCACAGCAAAATTGTTGCATAGTGATTCTAGAATCATTTCTAACAGTATTAGGTTAGTATTATATTGCATATGATGCAGAATGGGGTAAGTTAAAGGTTAGTGACATGATTGGGAACACTTTAAAATGCCTCAAGAACCAAATGAGTTGAAATATATACCAACTATACACTAGCAGGAGTGGATCTGCTACCTTGGAGCATTTGTCTGTAATTTGTTTACTTAAGGAGAATCAAGTATAAACATAGGAGTATCTTAATTTTATACGGGGACGAATAAGCCCCATAGAGAGCTACACAGCAGGTTTCCGTGCTATAAGTGATATTGTCATTGTTTATTTTACAATGAGTCAACGTTTGACAACAAGATTTTCACAGGGGAATCCTTGCATAGTTTACTTGATTCTAGAGTAGTTTCAGCCCAAGTTGAGGACTACCCCCAATCATGTCATTTACCTTTAATTATGTGTCAATTATGGGATAGTGAGGGGAGATGTTTGGCACATTGGAGTGGGAGTTGATTTGATAGAATTTGCTTCAATGCATCCTTTAAAACACTTAAACCTTTTATTTTTCAATTTGTAAATAAATCTGAAAAATCTGTTTTGTTTTGTTTTTGTTTGTTTTTTTTTTTTTTTTTGGGGGGGGGGTCATGTATTTTTCTACAATTTTCTGTCATGTCACCAATTTTAGAAGTACAGAACTTAGTCCTTTTGACTAAATTTAAATAACAGTGCACTCTTGTTACACAGAACACAGATATTTATTTCCTTACAAAGAAGTCAAATATCTGGTCCCATATCTTAAGATTTCCTTTGTGTTCTATTGTTTTTGCAACCCAGTTACAAAGAGATTTCATTTTAGAGACACAATTTCATGGGTCCCAAGGACTTCTTTATAATGAGAGTGTGTTATATTGATTTAAAATTTGGGCATTCCCTTTGCAACCCTCTAGAAGCACAACAAAACATTACCGGTACTCATGCCCTTAGGCTACTTATAAAGGATGTGTTTGTGAAATTTGAAGATCAGTAATAATCTAGAATTTGACAAATGCCCCCAAACCAATTTCTGCTTAGTGTACGTTTCAGGCCTGCCAAGCTCACTGAACACCACAGTAGCATTGTTGCAGTATTTAGCAATCTATGAAGGACTATGTGTATGAGACTTATGCATAACTTTGTCATACTAGGTGTTAGAAATAAAATTGGTTAATTTTGATATGTAATAACACAAAAACTATACACCGGATAATACTGGCATGAGTATGAGTTATAGCTGAAGATTGAACATTTTTGTTGGAGGTGGTTTCAATACGATATCAATAATCAGTTTTATGTAATTCATGCTTATCTAGAATGTTGGAGTTCAAATTTTGCTCAATATCCAGTCAACTGTACAAAATTGAGACTGAACAGAAATCAAATGATGTGTGTGAGAGTGTGTGTGTCTAGTCCCCACACAATAGCATTCAAGCAATGGACAATGGCTGGAATACCACACTTGGAAACTTTGGTATGCGAGTTTCATTACGTCCAGGTCAGATAAATGCTTTATTAATATTCATTAGTAGCCTAGCGACTGCTAGACTATTCACTATCCACAGCCATTGTCTATTGCTATTGTGTGTGGACAAGGCACACACGACGTACTCTCACACACACCATTTGATTTCTGTACAGTCTCAATTTTGTACAGGGGGTTGGATTTTGAGCAAAATCTGAACTCTAACTTTTTAAATAAGCATGAATTACATAAAACTGATTATTGATATCGTATTGAAACCACCTCCAACCAAAATGTTCACTCTTCAGCTATAACTCATACTCATGCCAGTATTATCCGGTGTATAATTTTGGTGTTATTACATATCAAAATTAACCAATTTTATTTCTAACACCTAGTATGTTCACAAATGCATAAATATCACATTTATACACGTAACTTCTAACTAAATTTCACACACAATGAACACCAATGCACTGTAAGGGTCTAAGAGTAGACTAGGAATGTTTGTCTCTATAATAACACTTTATTTCAATTCAAAATTTAGATCTTTTGGTAACTATAATTCCAACCAGTTGAGTTTTCAGCTTCATTAAAGGTCCTTAATGGTACATGTATGTGCTATAACTATACACTAGTGTTTTTATACAATGTTAATTGTTAGGCATTCAAAATAGATGCCCTGACTTTAAGAAAATGATTTAAAGAATGATATGATCATAAATCAATGAATCAGAGCACTTGAATAAAACCTGCTAACCCTGCTCACAAACTACGTTATTACCTCTTTATACGTCTGTGGGAGCTGCCAGTTCTGCAGCCTCTTGCTGTCAAAGGCTTGCTCATACTGCAATGAAAGAGAAACATGAAGGAAACATGATAGAAAATGTTGTTAATAATGAAATGACACTGATGTAGTCTAACAGATCTGACGTTACACCCCGTGGGGGGTTACACTGTTATTACAAGGTGTACACCATATGCGTGTATGGACTTTCAAAGTGGACCCTTAACAAGTAATTATCTGTCAATCTCTGTCGATGCCCTAAACAAATATTCAAGTACAAGTCTGAAAAGATAATGTACCCTTTTAAAGTCAACCATCTGTTAAAATTATACCCTTTTTCCTGATTTTTGCGATTGTGATATCCTTTTCACTATACGCATGTACTTCACCAGACCATGAAAAACAACCCTGTTTACGCCTTTTTTTCACATGTGCATGGTGTACGTACACCTTGTAATAACTGTGACCCTAACCCCCCCCCCCCCCCGCCATTATACCTCGAGTTTATAAATTAAAGACTATAGATGTATGTATAACATGTTCTCAAAAACTCAGCAGCACGGTTAGAGTGTCGTGCGAAGAAACATGAATCTTTAAGTCTTATTTTACAACAATTACACTGGTTACCTGTGCAATCACATATCATCATATATTCAAAATTTTACTGTTAGCACACAAAAGCTTTCACAATTTGGCACCACTGTATCTAATTGAATTACTCCATCGATATGAACCTGTAAGAAATTTATGGTCTGGCCGGAAGGATTTGTTTGTTGTACCTCCAGTCTTTACAAAAACATATGGTGAACGCAGCTTTTCTCATGCTGCTTCCGGTCTTGTGGAATGAGCTCCCTAGGTAATATCAAAAGTATTAATACTGTTGAAAATTCAAGTCAGCTCTAAAAACTCATCTATTTTAATTTTGTTTTAATATTAATTACCACCCATCATTTCTCATTGGCTACCTGTGTGTGGCCTGGTAGCCTCAATGCTCGAGCTTCTGTGAATAATGACTTGGCATGTCCCTTAAATTGTCAGAGAACCGAGCAGCAACAGGCTACCAGGCCTCACACAGGTGGATCTGGGAAGAGCGATGGGTGGTTCAAGTACTTTCTAAGTATTGTATGTTATTAAGCCGTAGATTACTATTATTATTTTATTGGAAAATTGTTCAAAGGCTCCATTAGTACAGTAACTATATTCCCCTGACTTTCTTTTCCCGTTTTCTCATTTTCTTCTCAGCGCATAGGGACATGTGTTATGTGCTATATAAATGCTGTGTATTATTATATCACTAGATGGAAGCCCCATTTAAAAAATTGTCAAACATTGCTACATGAATAAACACCCTTACCTAGAACACAAGACATTAGACACAAGAGTCTGCTGTCACTCATATGTATTATGTACATGTAGATAGAAGTCTGTAGATAAAAATCAGCACAAGAATTAGATCTATTCTCAGCTGATGAAAATTCTGCTACACAGCAGTCTGGAGGAAAATGGGAATAGTTGCTCCTTGATTTTCACTTATAAAAGCACTTAATGATTGTTTTAAACTGCAATTTTTTTTATTGGCTTCATTTTTAATGGTAGACCTTATCAGAGACATGGTAGTATGGGGTATGTAGATTTTTTGAACTGGAAACATTATTCATCATTTATCAAATTCTGTGTGAAAAGCTGTTCAGTTAGACATTATGATTTATGTAACGTTAGACCTCTCATTCAGAATCTTGAGAATGTTGAGCGGACATCGCTGTCATCAGCATCACGCCTAGATCGATGTAATCTGTCATTTTATTTGGGGGCTTCTCGTTTTTAACAATATTGACTGATGTCAATATTGTTAAAAATGAGAAGCCTCGGAATAAAATGACAGATTACATCGTTATCGGTCAACATCACGCCTACGTTAGACAGACGGTGTCTGTCATTTTTTTCGGGGACTTCTCATTTAACAGTACCGACATTTATCCTATGCCATGGTCCGCTCATACCACACATGGGGAAAACTATACTTTGGTGCACAAAGAAACGTGTGGTGATTTTTATGCAGTCATATGCCTAGCCTATAGATCTATGGCATGTTCTTTCAAGAATGTGCTCTGAATTGAAATTCACTTTTTTTAAACAAAATTATAGATCTACTGAAATATTGCTCTAAATGGATAGTCTACAAATGACCCAAGTAAAAATGAAGGACTCGCCAGTTCAGTTGCATTTTTTAATTTTCCAAAATTACTGTCCAGCGTCTTGAGTAGGGTCTTACTCTACGTCTACGACTACGTCCTCTTGACTTTTTACTTTGGGGGGACTGGATCATTCAATCCACACAGTGCAAAAATACTATTAAATGAGAATTCCCCGAAGAAAACGGACAGACACCGTCGGTCTAATCTGACCCCAAACAGTCCAATGACAAAATATGTTAATAGAGTCTGGTATTGTGGTGTCACCGTCAGACTTATCGGACTATATCGTAGCACTACCCGCCCTGTTGGTCGGCCGCCCAGTCAATCGTGTTTCGTGTCTTACCGATCACGCCTCGTAAATTTTTCGACCGGCGAAGTATAGGCCCTAACATTTCATTTGGGCGTTGCATTTATAGGTTAATCATAATAATACTTACCTGGTTAGCGCTGAAGTGAAATGACATTTTCTGAACACGATAGATCACAAGTTAAACGAAAGAAATATGAATAATTCTCGATCTAGCCTAGTTGAAATTCGTCGCCAAGCAAGCCGGGTCAGTCGTTCACACAATGCAGACCTGCCAATGTAAACACGTATTCACGCTCACGTGTTGAAAGCGGCCGTCAAAACACCGGATCGTTGTCATAGCTACCACAGCTATCCAATGAGAAGACGCATTAAGGTAGTGGTCTACTAGTTTCTTGGCCCATAAGGGCATGTGTTCATTTCATCGACTTCGGCCCTGTTTTTTTTTTCTTCTTTTTTTTTGGACAAATTTGAGATTACCCCCAGACCAGTGTTTCACATCCTGTTAGCCAATAAACGTTTTCGCTACCCTCCTTTGAAGTAGATCACACCCTTTGCCCCACAAAAGCACACAAGCAACGGAGTCCTGTTGCAAGCAACTTGAAGCAACCATTGTAATAATCTACATGCATGATATATATAGTGTATGTCTCTATATGTATCGTATTTTTTGTACCCATTGTCGTTCTTAATGTATTTTGTTTTTTGCATATGTATACCCTGACTCTATCGTGGATGTTGTTCTACATTCCAAAGGTGACAGTGGATCTGGGTACTATTGTTTGTACATCTTATATATTTTGCAAGATGCAAGAAAATGAAGATGATTTATATATACTTAGAAAATACCAAAATTAATTAAGTACAACAAAACAGAAAACTGGAATACAGTATACAAACTCGGCAGGGAAGTGACAGGGGAAGGGGGTGTTTGAGTACTAGATAATCTGGTAAAATGAAAACCCCACTAAGCGTAATTTCTTAACTTTGATACAGAATAAAACAAAGGAAAAACAAACGCCGGTCAATAAATAAGCAACCATGCATACACGGGCCGCTGGACTGGGTATGATACCGCCGGGAGTTTTTACGATGGTCCAGTCAGTTTTGGGGTTGGAGCACCAAAAATATAAGCATATAAATAAAGTTATATAAACACCGATCATATAGCCACACATACACACAAACTACTGACGGATGCAGGGGGCCAAAGTCGGGACCCATGCCCGTGGATGCTTGGCCAAGATTGAGGGGAATTTAGAAAGAAATCAAGGAAGGTAGAAAAGAAGGCAGGAAAAAAGATAGAACGAATAAAATAAAGAAAAGAAACAAATATAAAGAAAGGGGGAAAGAAGAAAGAAAGTGAGTGCTTAGTATAAACTGGAAATAGAAAAAGAAAAATTAGAACCAGAAAAAGAACAAATAAAGGCAGAGAATTTGAAACTCCGGATCGAGTTGACACAGGCCCAGGCTAGCAGTAGTCAATCTGATACGCCTACTGTGTCGAGAATTAAAGGCCCTGATATCGCAAAGATGGCTAATTCGGTCCCTAAATTTGATGAAGAGGATGTTGACGAAGTTCTTTCACTCGTTTGAGAGAGTAGCACAGAATCTTGAATGGGAGTCGAAATATTGGCCAATGGTTGTACAACAAAAATTAACGGGTATAAGGCTCACGTTGTTGTTTCTGCGCTAGCAGATGAAGATGCCAATGACAATAAAAAAAGTTAAGGAGGCAGTTTTACTGGCCTATGAACTGGTCCCTGAGGCCTACCGACAAAAATTCCGAGGTTATCGAAAGAAATCTAGTCAAAGTTATGTTGAATTCCAGAGAGAAAAGGAAATCATGTTTGATCGCTGGATAAGGTCAATGAAAATAGAGAAAAATTATGAAAACTTGAGAGAAATAATGTTGACGGAGTATTTCAAGAAATCGACACCTCCAGAGCTTCGGACCTATCTAGAAGATCAGAAAATAAATGTTGTCAAGAAGGCTGCTGTTGCAGCTGACCAGTTCGATTTGACACATAAAACAAAAACAAAA
>JZLH01S0251232.1:0-10023 GCA_001188425.1 Eucidaris tribuloides
CCTTAAGTATTAATACAATGTTGATTAAATATAATAAATAAAGTATAGATGGGCATATTATACTCACTCTATTTACATGGTCAAACAATCCCCTCGGCTGTGAGAGTGACCTAGCGACCCTGGATCCAGATATCAAATCTCAAGATTAAATTTTAAGCATTTGTGGATTAAACATGAATCGTTAGACCATATCAAACTCGATCCGGCCACACCACAGCCGACCAGGAAATTTCTAACCCCTGCAACTCTGAGTGTGAATATTGTTTATTATTTTTACTAAATATCAATACGTGTAAAACAAATAGAATGAAAATAACATAAAAATAACTAGCAGCAATTCGGCTGCGCGCAGCGATGGGGTATGCTCCCGCCACCCCCGTTCCAATTCCAAACTTTGAATGTACGGGGCATCGTACTTTTGACCGTTCACTCTGAAATCTCATCTAATGCCCATCAATACATACTGTTACCAATTAAATCAGTATCATAACTTCTCAGAGTTATCGTGGTAAGATATTGCAAAGTATGGGTCCTCGTTTAACCTTTGCATTTGACCCTTAAAACCCGAACTAGTGATCAGTTCTATTGCTACATTATAACCTTATCATCCAAGTTACATCAAATATCGATAGCGTTCTCATTTATGTTTGGTAAACTTTAAGACACTACGCATGGAGCTTGTGACCTTGGACTTTGACCTTTACACTGAACATTAGTTGATATCATTGAGTAACTAAATATAAAATAACAATACATTACCCAAGAATAACATCAAAATCGGCACAGCCATTCTTAAGTATAATACCATGGTATGAGCACAATCTGACATCTTCACTCTCTGACCTTTGACTTTCTTCAAAATTATTTCAGTTTCATTGTGCCATATAATAGCATACTTCACCCAGTTCATTCAAATTCAAAATGCCTTTGGGTCATCACGCAATCAACCAATTTTCAGACAAGTTGTCACCCGGACCCCCCCCCCCATGCAATTTTTTTGTAAAAACTCACACGAAATGTTCCCCACGTGCTCTGACGTGAAAATTCTGAAATATTTTGCCCAAAGCGTATACGGTGCTAAGATATGCCACACCTAGCAACCAATGCACACTCATACAATTGGGCTTTACAAATTTAGCCAATGTTTGATCAATCTGTGCCGAGTAGACAAGCTGGAGTATTCATTGTCTAAATGAAGAACTTCATGCTTTTACACGGAAAATATTATCATCAGATTTGCCTTCGCGCTAGTGCCACAGGAGGTCACCAAAAATGGACTAAAGAGTCAAGATCAAAGTTTTTTGCAGCATGTTGGAGGCTCATAGCTTACACATTAAATAGCCTTAGGACCAATTGATGTCCACTAAAAGATCCTTCACTTGCATTAAGACACTTACCAAAATCAGCGGATGGGGCGAGCCGTTTTCACACAGCGCAGCCCTCGAATTTGCTTTTCAAGAATAAACCAAGTTCAAGTCATTTTTCACCCTGTGTCCGACTTGTAGCAACACCAATTTTGTGTATTGATAAACATTTATTCTATATTTTCAGGGTATGAAGAAATTTTGCTACCAAAAATGTATACGCGCTGATTAACACTTTTAAAAGTGACTGCTAAACCCATGAAATTGATAGTCTATGGTCTAGGGACTAGTCTTTGTTTGCTCTCCTAGAGACGCGTCTGGAAGCTTAGACTAGATTTATAAGTCTGCGAATTTAAACTACATGGCCTAGCAACTCACAGTTCATGATCAATATGCCTCTTGAGGAATAAGGGGTTCGTTGGGGTAGAGTAAATTAAAAAAGCAGTCTGTGAACAGCCTATTGAAATTGAAATCGAGCACGCACATTTTTTAGTATTGGCTCAATCTACATTAGTCTTCGTTCATAGCACTGTTCTTTTTCTTTCCCCTTCCCCTACCTTGACCAAAGTTTATTCCTTGACAGAAGTGATCGTGAATGTAAATATTGATACCATGTGTCTTAATTCTAGACTCAAATCTAGTCTAACTAGTGACTGTGTGCTGTGCTCCTAAGTAGAAAAACAAAGAACGTCTAGGACGCAGACTATCAAATTTCATGTCTTCACAGCATTTCACCATTGTTAATTAGGCCCATACCCATTTCCTGGTAAGCAAAATTCTTGGGACCTTCAAAAATATAGATAATGTCTACCAATACACAAAATTTAGTTGTTCGTACTAGGATGGGACAATGGTGTGAAATGAGCTTGAACATTGGTTGAGTTTTGCGAAAAGTCAAAATTCGGGGGCCACTGTGTGAAAACGACTCGCCACAATCACCGTGATTTTTGCTAGTGTCGTCTTAAGCAAGTGCAAGGTTATTCAGTGGAATCTATTGGCCGTCCTAAGCCTATTTTAATGTTCAGCTATGAGCCTCCAAACATGCTGCAAAAAATTTGAATTCTTGACACTTTCGTCCATTTTCTGGTGACCTCTGATGCACTAGCCGAATGGTCAAATCTGAGTGAAATGATAATTATTTTCCATGGAAAGGCATGAAGTTCTTTCCAGTTCCAGACAATGAATTACTCCGTTGTCTATTCTGGCTACAGCAGTCATTTCAAAAAATTGCTAATTTCGGCTAAAGCCAACGTTGCTTTGAGTGTGCATTGTTACTAGCGTTGGCCATATCTTAGCAACCCGTTTATGACCTTGCCGGCAAAATATTCAGAATTTTACGGTCAGACATGTGGTGCCGAACATTTGGTGCGGTTTTAACAAAATTGAGGGGGTCGTGACACCAGTGTTGATGTTGACATGCGATGCACCCCTTTCTTAGTTATCGTGGAACGAGCGAAATCAGACATGTTTTAGGCCCTTGTTGCTTTGCTTTGACCTTTCACCCCAAAATCTAATCAGTTCATGTTGCATCATAATAATACTTTCACACAAGTTACTCAAACCCAACAGGCATTTTCACAAATCATATCGCACTGGTAACGATCAAAGTCAGACGATTATTTTAGGACCCGGTGCCTTTGACCTTTGACACTTTCAACTCAAAATCTTTAATCATTCATTGTGGTCTAAATACATAACTTCACCCAAGGTACATCAAAATCCAATTTCCTTCAAAGAGTTATAGCGGTAACGAGGCCCACGTCAGACATATTTTCGCCAGGTGACTTTGGGACTTTCAACCCAAAATCTTAATCAGTTCATTGTTCTTCATAAATACATACATTTCACCAAGCACATCAAATCGACCGGGCCGTTACCCAAAGTTATCGCCAGAGCTAACGAGCCAAATCAGACATATTTAGCCCGGGACCTTTGACTTTGACCTCAAAATTTATCAGTTCATTGTTGCGTCTCATATACATACTTCACCCACGTTACATCGAATTTCAACTTTCCACTCAATTATAGGGGTAACGAGCCACGTCAGACATTTTATCGGCCAGTGACCTTTGACCTTTTCAACCCAATCTAATCAGTTCATGTTGCTTCATAATATATTCACCAGTCCATTCAAAATCGCCGGGACCGGCCGTCACAAGTGTATTCGCAAGTAACGACCCCAAATCAGACATATTTTAGGCCGTGCCTTTGACCTTTACCCAATCTAATCATGTTCATTGTTGCCTTCATATACATACTTCACCCAAGTTCATCAAAATCCGACCGGCCATGTTCACAAGTTATCGCGGCGGGGTAACGAGCCCAAATCAGACATATTTTAGGCCGGTGCCTTACCTCTTGACTTTCATCTCCAAAATCTATCAGTTCATTGTTGGCCCCATAGTACATACTTGCATCCCAGTTACATTAAAATCCGATCAGCGGTTCTTAAGTTCGCGGTAACAGCGTCCCGAGTACACGGACGACGAGACGGAACGCACGGTACGGAGAAACCCGAAAACTAATGGCTCGGCAACTTGTTGCGGAGGGCATAAAAATAAAAAGTTAAAAAGTAATAACCAGGACAAAAGCCCAGCACAGACAAGGTGTATAATGCCAGAAAAGTTTTAATATTGTCCATAAATATTGATTGTATAGTTACGCTTGATGTGAATTTTAAGATGCGACTTTGATTTGCTATCTGGGCTGTAATTCATTCGCAAGATCTTAGACCCCTATAAAATACATTGTCAGCCAAACATTGTTTATTTAAAGGCCAAGTGTAATCAGCAGAGCTACGGAGTAACTATAAGTATGGGAATTGGCTTATTTAGTTGAAATTGCTGTATCGCCATTGGAACACGATCGTTTCTGAATAAGATACTGAATTTTACATATTGAATTTGTTCAAATAAAATGACTTTCAGCAGACGCGAATTCAGCAAAAATAATAGAGGTGTCTGCAAGATAATGGGCATGTAGATGATTTACAGACTCTTTTTTGGAGTCGAAATAATCGCATTTTGAGCAATATTTCAGAAGTTATGATTTTGTTCAGAAAGGTGAGATTCAGGGCACTTCTTGTGCACGACTGCATTTGGAAAACAACCATCATTACTTTGCAAAAGTTATAGCAGTTTCCCATGTGTGCACACATGCACTGCACAGCTGCCACAGCTCCAGTTCATTTGCATTATTATTGTCATTTGTCACGAGAGTCGTGAGACACAGGTAGCCTAAGTAGCTCAGCCTTCAGCCCGATAAGTTGCGGTCATATCGCCTCAGTGATTTTTGTTAATGAGAACTTTTCCCCTGCCTCCCTCCTCATCCCCTCCCGAGATCCAGGTCCCCACACATCGGATAGCTCCTTGTGCTCAAAAGTAATGGCGAAGGCCTAGCTAGTGCCAGGGTTCTGCACAGAAAATTGCTCTGAAATTCAGCCTCTTTAGATACTCTATGAAAGATTTTTGATTATGGCTAGTCTATAATCTGTATAAACATTATATGTTCACTGAAAAATAAAAGGAGCCACATTTCGAAGTCTATTTTAATTTTTCTAAACATGTGGGTCCAGCATTTAAATTTTGCAAATGCAATTTTATAAAGTTGCTCTTGCATTCAAATCACACAGTGCAAACTTTGTTCGTTTTTTCCAGTAGAGGGCGTATGTGGTCCGAATAGCATTGCTTAGGACCACATACACAGTAGGTGTGGGGTCCCCAACCTCCCCCTTGCCCCCCCCCCCCCCCCGCTAAAAACTGATCTAACGAACGTTTGGGTAGACTAATTGACTTTGCATGAGTGGCAATCTCATGCCTTTGGAAAAGTCAAGGCAACTTTTTAGACCATGAGCTGGGAAACATTTAGACTCTACTGGCGAATGGCATTTTGAGTGTTTTTGTTTTTGTGTGGTATCAATGAATTTGACTTAAAACGTGAAGTTAGCGGTATGTTTTGATTCAAACAAAATGACTATTGGCTTTATGTAGCATTTGAAAGCAACGAGTCCCCAAGTAACTTGCAAATACATGATGCTATAAGTAATAACACCGCATTAATCAGACAATGCCTGAATTTTTTGCAAATTAATATAAAATGAATAATATGTATTTTTCGATTATTCATTTAGATTGCACTCTTTCAGCAAGTCCTGTTGTACGTTACCATATTCCCTCGTTCTTGTGGAAGACATAAAGACAGTTGTGGGCTACTGCAGATTGGCAAAGGTCATCAGTCAACCAAACAGTGTCCTCGTAGAATCAGGTAAATTACATCAAAATTAAATGTGACTCCCATCATGGACAGATACATGTAGTGTAATGATTCTGTTCAGTACAACTGAAATTTATAAACTATTTAATAAAGAAGCGCTTTTTTGTGCCTTGTAAATTGAATTCACAGTCTTTTCATAAACTGTTTTGCAAATTAAAGTCATCCATTGTAAAGGATTGTATCTGTTTTAATAAATAATGTTAAGAATATGTGGCTGTGAGGTACTTTTTGTTTGAACAATTTAAAATACTCTAAAAGGTCAGGGAATGAAGTATGAACTTTATTTGCAAAGCAAGAATAAAAATGCAATTGTTTTGTAAGTAAACCTGATGCTACTGTCTCTGATTAAAAATTCACTTGAATTGAATTGAATTTGGGAATGGTTGGCTACTTTTTTCCTAGATGTTCATCTTTCTTCCCCTTTTTTATAGAAAGGATTGTTACAATTTTCATGTTCTCAAAATGGGTTAAGTACTCTATGGGCAATTCCGTGAATTCCAGGACATGACCTGAAATTTTGAAATTTAAATTTTTGAGGCAAAATTTGTTTGTTATGGAAATGAATAGAAAATTTGTGCAAAATTTTCAAATTATCACTGAATATTTTTCAAAAGGTCTTTTAAGTCAATGTAGGCATATTCAATCATTGAATGTAATTACCTGTCAGCATGCAGAGTCAAAAATTAGTTTGGGGATATCTTATGGCTGCAATTTTTTGAAATCTGTACCCCTTTGAATCTATGTAACGTAACTAACCAAAAAATCAACTTTGTTTTTTCTGGAAAGAACAAACTGCCCAGAATGTTAATATTTTCAAAATTGCTTCTATTCATTGGCCCTAATTCAAAACAGTCCAATTAAATAAATAACATTGCCCTATGATGAAATGAGAAGCCTGTAAAATGTGTAACGTAATTAACCATGTAACGAAACTAACCGCACTGTAACGTAACTAACCACTTTGTGATTAATTTTAAACTATTCATGGAAAGTGGGCAGCAAACTAGGACATACAGAGTCAAAAGAAAGCAGCAGAAGATGATATGAAACCCATAATGCCATTGAAAGCATGCTCTTCATGTGTTTTACTTGATGAAACACTCAAACACTATATTGTGTACAACATCCACTTGAAGCACAAGAAATTGATGTAAGTAGAATTTCTTTGTCAGTATCAGTTGCGGGATAGTTTAGGATGAGCTACAAAATAACTAAGCACTATGTTTTTTAGTTAGTTTCCTGGAATAAATTGGTTATTCAAAATAAAAATCTAATTGATTCAAATTTTTTTAGTAACATCAGATTTTCTGCTCTCAGAAAATAGAGCTGTTGGTCACATCAATGTGGGCGGTGCTATATTACTTCTTATCTTGAATTTATTATTAACAAAAAATTATAAAGAAACAGTTTATCAGCTATTATCATTTAAGGGTATTTTTTTATGATAGCAATCCCCTATACTGACCAACTTTTTTTTGTTTTCCCTTCCCAACAGCTGAAAATGCCTATAGCACATGAAATAGGGAAAATCAAAAGTGATTGGTTAAAAAAAATGAAGTCATCTGGGTAGTTTTAAAGAATTCTAGAATACAAGGAGAAAGGAGATGATGTACTAAAATGCCAAGACCAGAAGAAAATCCAAGAGGAATACTTCCAAATTTACTGTGAGAGAATTCAGCTTCCTTGGAAGAAAAGGGAAGCTACCAAAAAAATTAAAAGAAATGATGCCGGACATGAATACATGTAGTAAAGAAGCAACCACAGTAGAAAAAAGAAGAAAAATAACAGCCTTGTCTAATGAGCTTTAAGAACATAAATTGTTTCAAATTCATTTTATGAAGACATGATCATATTAAAGCCTGTCTACAGTAAAGCTTTGATAAAGGTTCAGTAAAGTGAACTATATTGGAGTACATGTATCATCTAAAATTCCAGTTTTACATAAGTGTAGTGAGTGACCATTGATTATGTTTTTTCATCTGTTGATTCTTTGTGAAACATGAATTTTACCTTGGAAGATATTCCCTCTCTCTGTGTTTTCCATCTTTATTCAAAAAAGGCCCTTTGGAAAATTTAGTGATTGCATATCAGAACGCTGCAAACAAAGATCCTATCCTGAAATTTTCAGTCTGTTGTATTTTTGAGAACTGGTTTTATGCCCCCCAGTCCCCCACCCCCCCCCCAAAAAAAAAAATGCATACTTAGTTTAGTTGGGATCCTGACCAAGATAAATTTGCATGTAAAATTGCTAAATGCATCCACTAAAACATGTTTTTATTTCAGATCATCCATGCCACAACAGTTTTAGGTCATACACATTCATACAATGTAGCAATAACCGGGACAATGAGAAACTTTTGGGGGATTTACCAAAACTCATGAGCCAAGCAGTGAACACATTGATCAAGATAGGAACACTGCCTGTGTTGAAAAATTAAAACTAAGAAAAGAAAACAGTTGTGTTTTAAGGTTATCCTTTGCATCTTATGACAACATGATGCAACAGTATGCATAATGGTCGTCGGAGCCATACTACTACTATGAATCACATTGAACCCATCATTGAATAATACAAGTTATCTACTTTTTGTTTCAAATTATCAACTAGCCAGTCATGAATATTACGAGAGTTTTGGTGAGAAAAAAAAATGCCGCCCACGTGCAGGCCATAGGCGTAAGCAGGGGAGTTGTTTCCAAGGGGGTGTTTTTTCCGCGGCCAAACTAGTCCACATTTTTCCGAGGGTCACGAAGTGAAAACACGAATAGTGGGGGGGGGGTAGTGACAAAGATGGAGTTTTTGTTCCCAATCGCAAGGTCAAAATTTTTCACCGGGGTCACGGCCAGTCGCCGAGAAGAGACACAAATAATAGGAGGGGGGATCGAAAGTCGGCAGACATTGTTGCGTCACGGAGCGGGCCGAAGAACACCAATATGGGGGGGGGGGAGGACAAAATTTTTTTTGGTTGGCGAAATTAAGTTCAACAATTTTGTGCGCGCGGGTCATGCGGTCGCCGGACACACCAATGAGTGGGGGGGGGGGGGGGTAATGAAGCAGATTTTTTGTTTTCACAAGTGGTCTTAAATGGGTCTAGATTTTTCGCGGATCACGTTCGGGTACAAAAGGGGGTGTTTAGGGGTGTTTAACCCCCGCTATTCGGCAAAAGGTGGGTGTTTAGGGTGTTTAACACCCCCCCTTGCTGGTATCACGTATGCTGCAGGATATCCATACATACTATATCCATTAGGGTGGTTCTTATTTTTAACCAAAAAGTCTGAAAAACAAGGTTCACCCATTTAAACTGGTTAGTGCATGTAAAAGAGCGTATCCATAATTTAGGAAAAATTAAATAGATATTAGAGGTAGCGTCAAAGCTTCAACGTTGGTGCTCACAATTAGATAGCGCATGATGTCCACTATACAGTGATTTATTAGGGTACACAAATTGTTACCATGGAACTGCCATTACATTAGCCATTTCAATGGCTTTACCTACGTATAGCTAGGGTAGATAGGGAGAGGGTATCCTAACCCTACGCCTCCCCCTAAACTCTTAACCTATATCTAGATATTGTGGCAGATAATAAAGGTTGATGACATGACTGGAACAGTGGAAAATGCCTCAAGAAACCAATGAGTTGAAACAATATACAACTATTAATGACTATACATCAGCTGGGATATTTCCAGCGGAGAGGGATTTGCTCTTTACTTTGTTTAGCTTGGAGAAAAATCAGCATGAGCATACCACTATTTTATTTCTCTCATGCCAGATAGAAATAATCCCATATAAAGCTACACAACAGATTGTCTCCATCAAGGGATATTGGCAGTTTACAATCAGTCAATGTCTGACCAGAAGATTTTCACAGCAATATCCTTGCATACATGTAGTTTACTTGATTCTCTTATAGTTTTAGCACAAGTTAACATTGTTGTTCTAATGTAGTTCTCACAGCACACAGTGCAATGTTTGGTTGAGTTCAGAACAACAAAACACATATTGTTATATATGTTTAATTAGTTGATGTCAAGGTAATAACAATTGAGCATCAGGGGATACTCTGTTCTGAACCAAAAAATCCCATCAAAAATTGTCCTAACATGCCCAAAGACCTACTGGTAAGGGAATGCACTGTATGGAAAAAAAAACACCCCTCAAAAATTGTTCTAAAATGCCCGATGACCTAGTGGTACTGGTCTTCAGGCATCTTAGTGCTATTTTCAAGGGGTATTTAAAGTGATACATAGAGCCATGACTGAAGTTTAAAACAACAATGTAAGTAAGAATTCTAAGAATTTTATTATTGTTTATGTATCACAGTAGTTACTGTAATTGCATTTCCAAAGATTGAGCATCAAGAAATACATTATTAAAAAATTAATCCA
>JZLH01S0251237.1:0-16432 GCA_001188425.1 Eucidaris tribuloides
CAACGCTGACAACAAATTCCAAAGACTTGACCACTACATCATCAACAATAGATCTGCAGAACACAGAGGTAGTTACAGATGAGAAAACAAAAGCAACACAAGCGCACTTAACAAGTGCGCCAACAATAATCAAGACCATGATTACCACAAATTCAAATGACTTTACCACGATATTGGATACAACTGACTTACAGAGCACGGAGAAAATTACAACCCAGGAAGTTAGAACTACCCAAGCACAGGCAACCACAGTTTCCGATAATGCTCTTACTACTGAACGAAAATTTACGACAAATTCCGATTACTTTATCACGTTGTCGAAAACCGATGAGTTTGCGTCGACCGACATTGTTACAAGCCAGGCCACAGAGACGACCAAGATACAGACAACAAGTGAACATAATACTCCACTTCCAACATCCACAACAAATTCAGATAACATTTCTACGATGCTGACAGCAAGTAAATCCGTAAATACGAAGCTACCAACGAGACAACAGTCACAGATGGTCACAACACCTGGGGAAACACCAACAGTGGACCCTGAGACAAGCGAACCAATGATTTCTATCGATAGTGCAACAATAATTTCCACATATCCAGACGACCTTACTACGATATTCGATAAAACGGAATTACAAAACACAAAGATAATTTCAACCCTGGAGGTTAAAACTACTCAGGCACCGGCGACGAAAGTTTCCGATAACCCTCTTACCACTGAACGAAAATTTACGACGAATTCCGATTACTTTACCACGTTGTCGAAAACCGATGTTTTAGCGTCGACCGACATTGTTACAAGCCAGGCCACAAAGTCGACAAAGATACAGGCAACAAGTGAAATTATAACTCCTCTCCCAACATCCACAACAAAGTCAGATGGTATTTCCACGATGTTAACTGCAAGTGAATCCGTAAATACGAGGCTCCCTACGGGACAACAGTCACAGATAGTCACAACACCTGGGGTAACACCAACAGAATACACCGAGACAAGCGAACCAATGATTTCTATTGATAGTGCAACAATGTCTTCCACAAATCCAGACGACTTTATCAGTATGTCATCTGCCCAAACAAAGCTGAAAACAGATACTGGAACGGAAGCTGAACATGTAACGACGCAATTAATCTTGACGACTGAATCACCAACCCAGACGGAAGGAGTTACATTTTTACCGCCAACAACAGAAGTCAAACTCGAGCCAACAACAAGTGAGATCGCGGAAACAGAAGATTTGAGTACAACGACTCAAATCATCACAACTGAACCAGGTAAATGCTTAATTGAATCATTCCTAGCTGTCTCTCTATAGTGAATCTTATCCAGAAAACTAGTCCTGGGACAATTACAACCCGGATAATTACTCCTTGGGCGATTACCCGCCTTAGGACAACTACACACTCAGAGAATTACCACTGGGACAAGTTTCCCCAAGACACTTACTTCCTATGCATGGCTACTACCCCCGGTAATTTATGGTGCAATTGGCCGGGTGGTTGTTTTCCTGGGGTAATTTTCCTAGGGATAGTTGCCGTATACGCAATAACAGTAATTATTCGGGGTTATTGTCCGGGGATAGTTTTCAAGGGGTAGTTATCCCAGAAGCATAGTAAAAAGTATCATTTAACAATGTTTCTAGATTACAAAACCTGAATTACATTATTCGTCGTGCTAGTAGTGTCGCTCTGAAAAACCCCCAGATCAAAATGATTATTGGGTGCTTTTATAAAGTGAAAATCATTGAGCGACCGTTTCGGCGTTCTCCCATAAACTGCTGTTATGGAGAACTTTTGTCCTCAGGACAGTAATTCACATACTAATATTTATCTGTACATACTTTGCTAGTGACAGTATAAATGTGTAAAGTTTTGTGTTCTAAGGTGAAAATGTGTCCATTAAAACACTTAGAGTTAGGTCAGATATCTACGTTTGATAATGTTTTTAAATGGATTTTTGACAATGTTAAACAATGTCTTTATAAACAAAACAGAGCATAATCCCTTAAGATAACGTGTTCAATAGATAATTCAAATAAATTTTAGAATATGAATAGCAGAATAAAATCATATTGCAATATGAGTATGTACATGAGTTACCGAAAAGATTTTTTCTTTGCTGTCATCATTTCTGAGGAAATAACTCATATAATATCATTGTCAATATTTATCAGTTTCACATTTCTTTCACTTATTCACTTCTGATTTATGTTCATTACAAATGAATCTACAGTACCCGGGTGTTACCTTCCAGATGACTTTGATACTGATATCTCCGTGAGTATCGTCAAGATGCGGTATGATATTGGTGAATTCATTCTGTTGTACTGTCCGCCACCGCCTTACGTGCAAGAGGGATCGGCGTTTTCGCTCTGTTCCGTAGTTGGATGGTCACCCGACATCTCGGATAACGCTTGTTACGGTACGTATGACGGTTGCCTTTCCCCCTTTTTTTCAAGCCTCTTCATAAAAGAAATATACGAATAATCGAGGGAGAGAAATGTAGTTAAAGTGTCATATTGGAAATTGTATACCTGTATAAATGTAAGTAACGCTACAACCCTAAAACATGAAGCCTGACTGTTTAGGTCTAAAGACCTAAAGACCTAATCCACAAGTCCCCAAGTCTTAAAAGCTAAGGCTAAAATCCAATGCATACAACACCATAAATGCAATCATCATCAGCCTCCCGATCCGTCACTCACCTTATCCCAAAAGTGTTATTTGTGGATATCGTTAATTAAGTAAATGCAAATGGACCATTATTTTTTCATTTTCATTTCCGTTAAAGGCTAAAGCCACTTTGGTGAGTTTGGAGATTATGCGAGATTGTACATACTCTCATGCAGAGTTTGAAGTAGAATACACAAGTTTTCTTATTTGTTTGTGCAGTTTGACAATAAATTGTATTCCATAGCTAAATATAGTTGGCTAATATATAACTGATGCAAGTAAGTTATTTCTGGTGGAATATTTGAAACTTCATGATTATGATGTAATATAACGTAAATGTAGGTAACATTATGATTTAATTAATGTAGCTCCATGTGCACCTCCACCACTTCCGGATGACCTTAACCATTACCAAGTGTCATCGGGGAACCCCCTGGAGCAGTACCCACACGATGACGTATTGGGGTTCGAATGCGCCATCACCGGGCAGGTACTGACCAGTCAAGTGGAGCTCACGTGCACAGATGGATCGTGGGATAATTTAGACTTTCCTGGATGTGAAGGTAATTTAACAATCAATGCAGATTAAGTAAATTTCAGTTTTCTATCTCAGGCAAATTGCAGATAAAAATCATGTTACGAAAGTGTAATAATATTAGGTATGTTGGAATGGACATCACTGAATCATTACATGAAATTATTTTCATAACGCACATTTGGCGTAAGGATAAAAATACATAATTGTTTGGCAATAATAGTCGCCTTCCAAGAAATTTTAAGAGAGTAATAAGATATTTCGAGGATATTTTATAGTGATTTATTAGCTATCACGATGACTCTTTTGCATTATAACATCACACCAAAACAAAAAATAAAGTCTATCTGTCTATTTACCTTTATATCAATCAATGAATCAATCAACCAACAGTTTATTATAAAATGGAATCAACTCATGTTAAGCGTTTCGTGCTTGGACAGTGCATGTTTCCGCATACATAACTCAACTGACATATCTTTCTTCCACCCTTAATGGACTACGCAAAACTCAGTCCTATCAAAGTATGATTGTAATAAGTATTTGGCACGTGTAATTGTTACTTTATGAACAACTGTATATTAGATCCGGTGTGCACCATATCAGATGATTTGGACCCTGACATCACGATCAGTCCAGCCCAAACAGAATACCAACAAGATGACTTCATCTTACTCTACTGCCCTCCGATACCTTATTCGACGAGAGGAACGGCGTATTCTTTATGTGATCAGGGACAATGGGTGCCGGATATATCAGACAATGCCTGCTATGGTAATCTTGAATCTCTTTCGTTCATCTTTGATGTCATAACTGTTCCATGTCTTTGTTCCGAACATTCAACGCTACGCCATTCGGATCAAAGAACCCCTTTTCGGACTAACGAGCCCTCGGGTACAGATGTATAGGAAATTTGTGTGTTCGAAGTAACGGACAGACCTTCGGAATTCCGAATATCAACCGTCACAACAGAAAATCTAAGTAGGAGTTTGATGTCCTCATAAGTATACGGTTTACTGATTCAATACGTAATAAATAACCATTTCAGTCCCACATATAATTCTGTGCTGGAATTGGCATAGGGCTGTCACCGTTTGTTACCAAGAGGGTTAATATCATATGCTCCACGAGATGCATAAACTTTAGTTCTTTAAACATTGCGCATAAGGAGATTCACAAACTGCACACGACTTTATTCGTAGTCATAAAGGCTCTGTTTGTCTACAATTATGGAAATAAAATATTTACGCTGAGGTAACCAGCAAAGTTGCAGGGTCGGGTTGGGTGGGGGGGGGGAGGTGGGGGTCAGATGGAATGATAGGGCGTTGACTGTGTAAAAATATTCCAAGCATCTGTCTCCCGCCGCTATAGTTTATCCTATTCATTTGTTTCCCTGCCCAGAACCCTGCGCTCCACCAAAATTGACGGGCCCACTTCAATCAAATACGATATCTGGAATGTTTGTGAAGGATTTCTACCTGCACGATACCGTCCTCTCGTTTAGTTGTTCTAGAGGGACCTTCTCTGGATCACAGGAGACAACCTGTGTCGATGGCTCATGGGTCCCTGCCGATATTCCAGAATGTCTCTGTAAGTCGTAGTTTGTGTTTACTAAAGTTTCGCCATAGGAACTATGACTCAAAATGACAGATAAAGGTTATACGATATTTCTGCTGAAACCATATAACACACATTTAACGGAAAAAAGAGTCCATGCCATTTTTCCAGATTCTACAATCTTTGGCAGAGTTGAAATTTGAAAAAAAAAGTCATACATTTAAACTAAAACGATTGTTCTTTCTTTCACCATTTGACCGTACATTTTCTTTGCAGCCCAAACATTTAACTGTGCACCTATAGTAACTTACACGGGAACGGCGAGGCAGAGCACATGCTGTAAATTGTACGGCCTACGACATAAAATGAAAGACATGGGAAGGAATGTAAAACCGATAGACGTTGAGAATCAAACGTGAAAATTGATTCCAATTGTTTATATATATATATATATGTATATATATATATATATATATATATATATATATATATTACAGTTTAGGTTTTTTCGGGGGGGGGTCTCTCTTATCATCTTGATACTTGTTTTATGACTTATCGTCTGTAAAACGTAAGATGTGTCGTATTACGTTTGGTAGTTCTAGTGTTCTATATCTATTGGTAATAATACTCATCTTCTTCAGAATAACGTAATGATCGATAGAAATGATAACTGTACTACTACTACTTTAAGTAGCACAGAAAGGTTGAATATGATCTGATCTGTATTCTGCTTTTAGTTGCTGGAACTACAGAAGCAGAAACGACGGCTGCCGGTACGGAGTTCCCGGTCTTCACACAGGAACAATTTACACTACCACCAGATGGAGACAGTAAGTTTGCAACATTTATATCAAGACTATATGGAAAAGGTTTTGATAGGTTAGAAGACTTTCAAGACAAATCTGTGGCAATTGTAACTTACTAAAAACAATTGTGTGCCTATAACAAGCCCACCAGAAAGGCAAATTATGTTGAAGTTAGCGCTTGAATAATAGGGAGCTTTTCGTTTTGCCATCGCGGACGAAAACGAGGACAGTGAGAATCAAGCTAGCCGTTCGTCCGTGGTCCTTCCACAAGCAGTTTCGCCAATGCAAAACGTAGAACGAGCGACGGTGCGTGACGTCATCAGCCTTTCCACGTGTTGCGGTTTGCACTGACATCATCTGTACGGGCGCTGATTGGCTGCTGTCCTCTGTCCGTCCTCAACGAAAAATCCCAGAAATTCCGTTCTCGATTCCTCGACGCGGACTGCGATGCGGGGTTGGCGCATGCGCAGATCGATCTTGGTATCGGATTACCGTTCTTGAGTCCGTCCGTTGTCAAAACGAAAGCTCCGTATTGTACCCTTTTAACTTCTCTCATGATAATAATGGAAGTTGGATGACAATTTTGTTTATACTCGAATTTTGTACCGGAACAGAGTCTGCCTGATTAACAAAAATATGATACAAAAACCTACCATCCACTCCTACACAATTTGTACATGTCAGTATAGCAAAACAGGCCGGCAAGTAACTAGCGCCCCTTATTTTGAATGCGAATTGTGCAGTATTCTGCCAATAAATGAAGTTTTGGGACTTATTTTCTTTTCAGATTGCTCAACGTATCCAGTAATTTTAGATGACGACATTTACGTCATACCCCAACAATCTCGCCAAGACAACATGTTTATCCACGGTGATAGTTTTTTGCTGTACTGCAATAACTCGATCTCTACTCCTCTAATATGGTTCACATTCTGTTGGGACTCGAGGTGGTACCCTGATCCGTCGCAGAGGTTTTGTTACAGTGAGTTTATTCCTTTTCCTTTTCTTGTACTTGTTGAGACAACGCTTTCACTTCAAGGTAACTGACATGATTGGTGGTAGTCTTCAACTTGGGATAAAACTATTTTGGAATCAAGTTAACTATTATTATGCAAGGATTCTACTGTGAAAATTTGGTAGTCAAAAGTTGATTCATGTTAAAAGAACTACCATCAGTATGCCTTGTGTCAGACAAATTTGTTGTGTAACTTTCTATGGGATTAATCACTCTCGGGGCACGAGAGACATTCGGTACGATATGTTCATGCTTGATTCCCCTTGAGAAAACAAATTGAAGTCAAATCCTTCCAGCCAAGAGATACACTCCAGCTATTATATAAACTAGTATTTTTCAACCAGTTTGGTTCGAGAGGCATTTTGTCCTCTCTCATTTCACTTCATCGGTATAGAGAGAGCAGAAGTGATGACGTCAAACTGGTTCGGAAATATGTGGGGACAATAGTCAAACCATAACCCAGTGCAACTGCAGTGCTCCCATTGATAGAAACAGCCAGCAGTGACGCGCTGGACCTGATTCTTCCATTGTCCACACATATTTCCGAACCAAAGTGACGTCACACTTCGGTACTCTATATCAAGTTTCTGCTCGAGTATATTACTTGTTTAATGTTCACACAATAAAACTTTAAACAATTATTTGCTTATGAAACAGGATACTGTGAACTTCCAGAAGTTATCACTGGGGTCAATCACTATCTGAGGTCTACCGGAATTACGTCCTCTACTTATTACGAGCACGAGAGTGTAGTGGACTTTGACTGTCCAACACCAGAGAGACCGTATCTTCACGGAAGGAGGAACACGGTTTGTAGAGATGGAAAATGGGATCCTCCCGAAGTACCGACTTGTGAAGGTATTCAACGTACGATTGATTTAAAAGCCTTCCTTCTGAAAAAAAAATGGATTATAAAGCAAAGTTTTTGCAAAAGAATTGTGAGTAAATTCAAGGTAATACATACACTCTTCCACTTAAATACATTTTGACGGTTATACTGATAACGAACCACTACAACAGAAATAGAATAACAATCTCCCTTCAATAAATTAACCAAAAAAAAATATATTTTAAATCTATTACTCATTAAAACGTTCTGGCAATAAAATGCTTACAATTCATTCTGCAAATGTAAATTTAAAAGAAATAATAACCAATTGAAATATGACCAATTGAAAACCGAGTCTTAATCCAGGTTTATTTTAAATTTCAGATTACCCTCCGGTTACAACATTTCCATACACTTCAAGTCAAAAATCCACAGCACAACAAACTACATCATCAAGTCAGGAAATGGTATCAACGATGATGTCGGATGCCATAAGTGACGCCAGCCTCACAACCAAGCCAATCACAACAATGGATTCCCACAGCAGTACAGATTCGACAGACGTTGTCATGACCTCAGGAGGCGGAACAACTTTGCAATCGATCACCGAGTCCTTCGCAACCGCAACATTTTCAGATATCAATACAAAATCGAAAACTGATTCTGGTAGTGCAACAGTAATGTCTGCTGCCACGACTGATTCACAAGCTATTACCGAGTTGGAGACATTGATAACATCATTGGATGCCAAAGTAACAGCCTATTCAACCCTATCAAGTATATCAGATGCTACGATGGACTCAAAGGCAAGTGATTCTACTTTGCTTGTCACGGTACCAGATGATATTACACAAACAACAACTGATCTTGGTGAAACGGCGATGTTGTCTGATTCAACAATGACACCTGATGCTACAGCAACAACTGATTCGACAATATTTGGTTTAACAGATGAAGGGACGGACTCATTGGCAATTGATTCTACTCTGCCTATCACAGTACCAGACGATACTACCCATTTAGCGACAGAAACTGACCTTCGTGTAACGACCATGTTGTCCGACATTACGGAGACATCTGATTCCAAAGCAACAACTGAATCGACCACTTCTAGTTTTACAGATGTTACAGTACCAGACGACACTACACAATTGCAAACAGCAACAGATCTTGAAGTGACGGCAATGATATCTGATATTATAATGACATCTGATACCAAAGTGACACTGAATCGACCACTTCTAGTTTTACAGATGTTACAGTACCAGACGACACTACACAATTGCAAACAGCAACAGATCTTGAAGTGACGGCAATGATATCTGATATTATAATGACATCTGATACCAAAGTGACAGATTCGACCATATCTGGTTTCACAGATGTTACAATAGACTCAAAGCCAACGGGTTCCAGTTTATCTATCACGGTACAAGACGATACTTCATATTTCCAAACAGCAACTGACCTCGGTATCACGGCGACATTGCCCAAAGAAACAACTGATTCGACCATGTCTACTTTAACAGATGTTACAATGGACTCAAAAGCAACTGGTTCCACTACCACGGTACCTGACGACACTACACACCTGCAAACAGCAACTGACCTTGGTGTAACGACGATGTTGTCGGAAACGACAACGGTGTCGAATGTCAAAATAACAACTGAATCGACCATATCTGATTTGACTGAGTTCAAAACGGACTCAAAGCCAACTGGTTCCACTTTACCTATGACATTACCAGACGATACTACACATTTGGAAACAGGAACCAACTTTGGTGTAACGACGATGTTGTCTGATTCGTCAATGACGTCTGGTACCAAAGCAACAACTGATTCGACCATTTCTGGTTCAACAACGGACACAAAGGCAAGTGATTCCACTTTATCTATCACGTCAATGCTGTCCAAAGCAAGTCACTCCACCATTTCTAGTTCAACAGATGTTACAACGGATACGAAAGCAAGTGATTCCACATTATCTATCACATTACCAGACGATACTACACATTTCGAAACAGCAACTGACATCAGTGTAACGGTGATGTCCGATATGTCAAGGGCTTCTGATACTACTATCATTACCACCACCACCACCACCACAACAACAACAGCAACTGATTCGACCACATCCAGTTTAACAGATGCTATAATGAGCTCATTGGCGAGTGTTTCCACTCTATCTATCACATTACCAGATGACACTACACATTTTCAAACTGCAACTGACCTCGATGTAACGGCAATGTTGTCCGATACGACAATCGCACCTGATACCAAAGCACTAACTGGTTCGACCTTATCTGGTTCAACAGATGTTACGATGCCGTCAAAGGCAACTGGTTCCACTATCACGTTACCTGACGACACTACACATCTGCTATCAGCAACTGATATTGATGTAACATCGATGTTGTTTGAATCAACAATGACATCTGGTGCCAAAACAACAACTGAGTCAACCATATCTGGTTTAACAGATGTCACGATGGACTCATTGACAACTGGTTCCACTTTATTTATTACAGTACCAGACCACACTACACATCTACAATCAGCAACTGACGTTGCTGTAACGGCGATGTTGTCCGAAACAAGAATGGTGTCTGATGCCAAATCAACAACTGATTCGTCCATATTTGATTTAACAGATGGTACAATGGACTCAAACGCAAGTGGTTCTACTCTATCTAGCACGGTACCAGATGAAAGTACACATTTGCAGACAACAACTGACCTTGATGAAACATCGATGTTGTCCATAACGATAATGGCATCGGATGCCTTAGCAACAACTGATACGACTCGATCTGGTTCAACAAATTCTGATATGAAAACAACGTCTGAAATATCAACCCTGTTCTCTGATATCGTGACAGCATCTCAACGAGAAACTCACTCCAGCTTACCAACTAGTGATTCAAGTGCTTCGACGGACTCACTTGAAGTAACTAACATCCAATCGTCACCTATGTTATCTGCTGTTATGACAAGTCCACAAACCCTGACTGCTGGCATACCAACTGTCACATCAGGTACGACAAAGATAGAGACAAGTGGCCTCGGTGGAGTAACCACTATATCAAAAACAGTGGCAAATATCATTGCCTCTACTACCTCTGATGTTATCAGGTCTACAGACGTTGTAACAGAGCTTGGAACAACAACTGATTCTAGACCATCGACGATGATTTCAAGTACTCTGACTAGCCCACTGACGGTTACTGATTCCGGTATATCAGAATTAGCATCAAATGTTGTGACGGAAGAGAAAACAACTACTTTGGGCATAACACCGACACCTTCCGGCACCATTACAAATTTAGAATTGTCAACTGACACAGGAACTCAAAACCTTGAAACAAATGCCATCACGGATTCCCTAACTGCCGTATCTGACGCTACTGAAGATTCAGAGAGCAGAACCACTTCAGATATAGCAACCTTGTTATCACATACCTCGGCAGAATCTCAAACAGACATCAATCTAAGTACCCTAGATACTTTAACAGTTTCACGGAGTGTAACAGATTCCATCTTAGCAACCACGTCATCAGAAGTGTCATCCATCACAGATGCAGAAACATCGACCTATTTCGACCAAGAAACCACCTTATCTGAAGACGTAACAAAGTCATCGATCGTAACAGATCACATCAGCAAGGTGCCACTTACTCATCCACCCAGAACAGCAGTTGTCTCCGATGCCATAAGCGAACTACCTAAGACTACTTCTTCAGTTATTACCATACAGACTGAACAAATACTCTCTACGGAACTATTGAATCCGACTGCAATTACCACAGATGGTTATGCATCGTCCACTACCGCAGAATCCGAGACAACGTCAACATTTCTGTCGGAGCCATCAACAGAGGAACCACACCAGACTACTAATACTGTTGCACAGTTTACATCAGGAACCACAACCAATTCAATGGGAACAGCTACCGCAATTCAGAGATCAACCGAGTCGAAAATCTTGACCGAAGATGTGAGGACTGTGTTGCCAACAACAAGCAGGCCAACAACGACTGACGTTCTTGGTAAGACCTTTCACTGATCAAGATTAAATTCCTCAATATTTATGTACTTGGATTTTAACAATCTGGTGCCAAGCGCAGTTGAATGATGTCGGTGTAATTCGAAATAGTTGGCTGGGATTATTTTTGTCTATACATTTTAATAAACAATTCTCAAAATAATTACGTGTTGACGGATTGATTCCACAATTCATTCTAACGGGTTTGATATTACAGACAGATAAACTTTTGTACAGTCAGGTGGAACCACCAATGATGCATGACATGTGTTTGCAGACTTGCAATATAGGCCTAACTTGAAGCTTAAGGTACAGCACTGCCAAATTTCACTGTACAATGCAACCACAGTTTTTTTTTAATGGAAGGTAATTTCATCAGTTATACCAATATTTGTTGATCAAGTGGTCTTTGTGTCCACTTCGTATATTTTATGCAAATTTTAATTGGTCAACATTATTTCTCTTGCTTTCTGTCTATCTACACTACATTATTGATCGGTTTCACCATGTTCTCAAAGTTCCCGGATGTGTGCTACCAGATAACTTCGACCCTGATATCACTCTTAGTACCGTGAAGACTTCATACGACGTCAATGACTTCATTTTATTATATTGCCCGCCTCCGCCTTACGTACAAGAAGGGACGGCTTTCTCAATATGCACAGTAGATGGATGGTCACCTGACATTTCGGACAATGCCTGTTACGGTAGGTATAGCAGATTATTATTTCAATAACGCTTACCTTAGTTGTTTAAATCATAATCGAAATAAAACTCTGCTAATCAATCAGATGTTGTTATGGTGTCTTAACCGATTGTTTTATGTAAAACAATGATGAAATGCAGCAGCCCGTTATGTAATTACCTTGTTACTATGTAGGACCGCTTCTCATGGAGGAAAACACCATAAGTGACGGAAACTCGTTATGCATTTCGTTACGTGTCTGATGGGTAAAAACGGCATTGCAACTCTATTTATTGATTCAATGATTTTTTTTAATCACCTTAAAAGCCACGATGACTGCATATACATAAAAATACCAATAAAATAGGTTTCTAAAAGCGTTATGTATACTACAATGGAGTCAGCATGCTTGTATAAGTGCTAGATTTAGGGAATGATTGAGATAAATCAATAAGTCACAGAATCAACAGAATGCAGACTTGCATTTATATATATTCGTCTTCTACCCTTCAGCCCCATGCGCAGCACCCTCCGTTCCTGCATACTTAACTCACTACCAAGTGTCTACGGGGGATACCTTAGACGAGTATCATCATGGAGATGTGATTGGATATGAGTGCGCCATCTCTGGGCAGACTTTGAGCAGTGAAGTCCAATCAACATGCAGCGATGGCTCATGGGATACGTTAGAGTTTCCAGAATGTGAAGGTAATAGTAATCAGCAATTGACACAGAATTTGTGTATTTGGTATGAATGATACAATGAAATGTTTCACCAAACACCAAAAAATGTTTTTCGTCTTGCTGTGTGAAAAATGTAATATAAATAACAGTGTGAAATCTGCAACTTCTATTAACGACACTTATTTCTTGTTACCTACTTTTAAGTGATAACGATGCCGTCAGAGCAACCTGAAGGATAAAATGATTCTTTTAAGAGTCACCCCTGTCCCTAATAATAGCTTGTTAAAGTTTCCGCTCGTGTACTTTACCAACGTTGTATTGATTATGAAAGAAATGTCTCGTCTTTTAAAGTTGGATTTTGGATTTTGGATTTTGAAATATATGTAATTTGATCAGTAAATGAGGGTCTTGCCCACCGGGAAAATTCCTGCCTACGGCCTTGTATTTGAACAATGCTAATTTTTAACCATGCAAAAGACAAACTTTGTCTTTAACCCGTTGCTTACGGGAACCGGATGGGCCCTGTACAAAGTCTATGGGGATTTACAGAATCTCGTAGTCAACGGGTTAACTTTAATTTTGTTCTTTTCCTGTTTAAATCGGTCACTTTATATTATACCAATTCGTTTTGAAGCTCCAACATGCGAACTACCAGACAACCTGGATACTGATATAACTCTCAGCAGCGTAAAGACTTCGTATGACGTTGATGACTTTATTTTATTGTATTGCCCACCACCACCTTACGTACAACAGGGAACGACTTTCTCCCTCTGCACAGAGTTTGGATGGTCACCATCAATACTCGACGTTTCGTGTTACGGTAGGTTTATCAAGAGAAGTTGAAAGAACAAATGTTGTATTTTCCCTAGTTGTTTCACTTGAAACATGTGCCCTTTTTGGGTTTATGTTACCTGTGACGCCCCCAATCCAAATCAAGATATGACTAATATAATGAGAAACAATGGTTGTACACTTTTATTTCATTGTATTCCTTTTCTTTTAAGTAGGGGAAAGGCCGCATATTTTTTCTTAGAATATTAAGCGAACAATGTAAGTAATATCTGCAGATTATCTAGGTTTGTAAAATGACGTCAATTAAAAGAAAATTGCAAATTAGCGATATATGTGCTGACGGCCCACCGGCCTGCTTGATTATGACCTCAGTGGGGGTACTGACGGCGCACTGGAAGAAAGGAAATCGTTTCCACCTTAGTTCCAACTTTTAACATAAAGAAATTGAATTGGAGAGACATGGACCAAATAAATGCATGAAACAAAATGCTGGCACTTGGTACATTTGTTTCAGAGAAAAAAATCGTGCTTGGTTTGAAGGTATGGACATAACTACAAAACAAATCAAATTTTTGTTCATAAAGCGGGTGAATTTTCGCCAAAAGTTTTTATGTAAATTATATTCTTGTTGAAGTATAACTAAAATTGGAATAATGATTTTTTTATTGTTCTTTTAAATTCCAGCCCCATGCGCAGCATCCTCCATTCCCGCATACTTAGCCCACCATCAAGTGTCTACGGGGGATACCTTAGACGAGTATTATCACGGTGACGTGATTGAATATGAGTGCGCCATCTCAGGGCAAGTTTTGACCAGTCAAGTACAGTCAACTTGCACCGATGGCTCATGGGATCCGTTAGAGTTTCTCAAATGTGAAAGTAAATATAGTAGGCCTATATTTTCATATGTGTATTTCGTATAAAATGATACAATGCAATGTCAAATATTGTCTTTATATTGCATTTGTGAAAATGAAATATTTACACATGTGTATAAGAGTGTGACATCTACTACTACTGTTTAGTTTCTCGTTACCTACTGACTTAATATTAATAGCGAAGATGGGTTTAAAAAATGTATGTTAAGATCATTCACACGTAGTGTTTAGAAGTTGGATATCGAGGTTTACTGATTTGATAAACGATGTTTAGCTTCCGAACATGTTTACAAAACTGATATCAACATGTTTAGAAATGCCTGTACTCGCTAAACGCAGTGTTGAAAATATACCGCTGCTATCAGAGCAATATGATGGATGGATTGTTCTTTTATAAGTTAATGATTTCCAGTCGTTATAAATAATTTTCACAAGTGTACATTGCGGAATTCCGTATCACCAAGCAGTATGACCTATATTGCAACAAAATTGTAAACACTGACATTATAGATGACGTATACTAGTAATTTGTCACAGTTCTGAAACTTGTAGTGTAAAAGCTATAATGTACCTGGTATTACCCCCCAAAAGTGATACTATACCTTGCATAATTATATAACTCGCACATCCTTTGGCATATATATAAATTTAGCACGATCAAATTTTGCAGTGTAAACTTTAATTATAAATGCCGACAACTCAATAATATTTCATCATTTAACGCTTTCATTTGCCTGTTTAAATCGGTCACTATTATACCGATTTGCCTCAAAGCTCCAACATGTGTGCTACCTGACAACCTCGACACTGATATCACTCTCAGTACCGTGAAGACTTCTTATGACGTCGATGAGTTCATTTTGCTATATTGCCCGCCCCCACCGTTCGTACAAGAAGGAACAAGCTTCTCCCTCTGTACAGAATTTGGATGGACACCCGCTCTATTGGGCGTTGCGTGTTACGGTAGGTGTATTCACCAAAATTGCTTCAAACAGTCTTATTGTTTTTTTTATGTCACCTATGGCGCCCGAAACAAAACGTTATTAAAGAAATCACTTAACAATGGGCGTACACCTTTCTTTTTCATGGTGTCCTCTCTTTTTAGTATTGAAAACGTCGCCTGATTTGTTTTCTTAAGTACAGTATGTAACGAATAATGAAAGAAATGTCTTAAGATCACTTAAGTTCGTTGAATCACGCCAATAATTTGGATATTGAAATTTCTTTCATTACGCATTTCTTAAAGCATACTTGAATTTTGATCTCTGATTTTTATTCTTCGTTTTAACTCAAGCCCCATGTGCAGCACCCTCCGTACCTTCATTTCTAATTCACTATCAAGTGTCTTCGGGGGACACCTTAGACGAGTATAATCACGGAGATGTGATTGGATATGAGTGCGCCATCTCTGGCCAGATATTATCCAATGGTTTGCAGGCGACATGCAGTGATGGCTCTTGGGATAAGTCAGAATTCCCTGCTTGCGAAGGTACTTCTGGGAATGTATTGCAACCTCCAAATAAATGAATAAACCGTCGATCTCATTCAATTATTTACTACTAATATCATACAGTTGAGAAAAATATTTATTTTTATGATTGGAACTGGCACAAAAGGGACTAGGACGGTGGCACCAAGCTTTCTAGTTTGGGGAGGAGAATGCATATTAAGAGTTAAGTGAAATTGTGACACCACAGTAAACATAATGAAATGCATGTGGTAATGTAAAGCATGATACTACACCCACTGGCCAAATATGACGCCGCTCTTGTTGAAAAAAAAATATGTAAGAACAATGGCCTGGTATTATCCACCATTATGAAAGTACACCTTGTATTGACTCGTAATTCAGTTACTGCCATCTGATATTTATGAACCAGTTTAGTGGATGTCTGCAAACCCTGAGCATACTCAAACACAATAG
>JZLH01S0251237.1:16501-36034 GCA_001188425.1 Eucidaris tribuloides
CATCTGTTTATTTCTTTATTAAAGCATTGTCTACTAGCAAATTCTAGCAATATTAGTTTCAACAGTCATCATGACACTGTCAAGTCCCATTTTATTATTATTTTTTTTTACAGAGTACACGTCTACAATCTTCACGACAATCGTCGATATTACCCAGACTGTGGGTGATTTCAGCATACCAACTGAGCCATCAGAGGTTGTAACCGAATCGAAGACTACTATCCATACCGACGTTGCAACAATGTTGTTAGAAACAGTCACGGACTCAAACACTTTCACTAATTCTGGTGTATCAACAACGATGCCAGAACTTGTGAGCGAGTTGCATACTGCCACCGATGCCGACATACCAACTATGCTATCAGAAACTGCAACAAATTCTGAAACTGATACTCCTGCTACTGCCATGCTATCAGAACTTGTCACGGCCTCTGAAACTGCTACGAATCCCACCTTATTAACATCACAATCTCAGACAGATTCCAACATAATGACCGAGTTGGGCACGTCAACGACTTTGTCAGAAATTGTATCCGATTCAGAAGTTATTACCAATACCAACTTTGCAACCTTGGCTTCAGAAATTGTAACAGATTCATTGCCTGATCGCAACACAGTAAGCTCAGTTTCACCACTCGTGACAAATTCAAAGACGATTACTGATTCCGATATAATCACTACACTGACACCTATCGTCAGCGATTTTGGGATTGCTACTGATACTGAAATGGCAACACTGCTGTCACAAACTGTAACTGATTCCAACATTCTTACTGATTCACGCATATCAACCGTGCCCTCAGATACTGCAAGTGAAGTCTTGTCTACTGCTGATTTCAATATGCCTACAATGCTTTCAAAAGTCGGAATGTCTTCGCATGCTTCCACCGATCCCCACAGAACGACAATATTCTCAGAAACCATAACAGAATCATTGCCACCTACTGACACTGATATGATATCCACGCTATCGCCAATTGTTACCAAAATGCCAACTGTACCTGATATCAACACTGCAACAAGGTTTTCCGAAATTATAACTGATGCAAACACTGTTACTAATCCCAGCATATCATCTACAATGGGGTCGAAGATTACCACAAATTCCGACATACCTACCACGATGTCAGAAATTGTAAGCAATCTGCCCATTGCCACCGATTACGTCACCGAGAAAACGTCATCAGGGATTACTACAAAATCATACACTGATTACGTCACCGAGAAAGCGTCATCAGAGATTACTACGAAATCATACACTGATTACGTCACCGAGAAAACGTCATCAGAGATTACTGCAGAATCATACACTGATTATGTCACCGAGAAATCGTCATCAAAGAGTACTGCAGAATCATACACCGATTATGTCACTGAGAAATCGTCATCAAAGAGTACTGCAGAATCATACACTGATTATGTCACTGAGAAAACGCCATCAAAGAGTACTACAGAATCATACACTGATTATGTCACTGAGAAAACGTCATCAAAGAGTACTACAGAATCGTACACTGATTACGTCACTGAGAAAACGTCATCAAAGATTACTACAGAATCATACACGGTCACCGATTCTTACACATCAATTCCGCGATCAGGAACTTTGACCGATCGTGAAACTCTGACCAGTACCGGCAGAACAATGTTGTTATCAGATATCATTACGAATTCAAACACTCTCACTACTAGTGGCATACCAACTACTAGTACCAATCCAGAGATCGCAAAGAATTCCGGCACACCAACCTTCCTATCAGAAACTATCACTGAATTAAACACTTTAATTGACTCTGGTACAGCAACTACGCAGTCAAAAAATTTGACGGATAGTGAAACTGCGACTAATACTGGCATTGCAACTTTGTTGTCAGAAATCATTACGAATTCAAACACTGTTACTGCCAGCGCTGTACCAACTACACGTGATGCCAAATTTTCTCCCAATTCCGGCATACCGACCTTACTATCTGAGGCTATCACTAAATTAAACACTTTCACTGATTCTGGTACGGCAACCACGCTGTCAGAAATAGTAACGGACAGTCACACTGCGACCAATACCAATATTGCAACATTGGTATCAGAAATCGTTACAAATTCAAACACTTTTCCTGCTAGCGGTGTATCAACAAGTGATTCCAAGATTTCTACCAATTCTGGCATACCAACCTCATTATCAGAAACTGTCACTGAATCAAACACTTTCACTGATTCTGATACACCAACTACGATGCCAGTTGTGGTAACGAATCGTCAAACTGTGACAAATATTGATATTACATCTTTGTTATCAGAAATTATGACGAATTCAAATACTTACGCAATTAGTGACATACCAATTACAACCAATCCGGAGATCTCAATGAATTCCCGCATACTAACCTTACTATCAGAAACTGTCACTGAATCGAACACTTTGACTGATTCCGGTCCACCAACCACACTGTCAGAAATAGAAACGGATCGTCAAACTACGACTTCAACCGGCATTACAACGTTGTTATCAGAAATCATTACGGATGCAAACACTGATACTGCTAGCGGTGTACCAACTACACATGATTCCCAGATTTCAACCAATTCAGGTATAACAACCGTGCTATCAGAAACTATCACTGAATCAAATACTTTCACTGATTCTGGTACAACAATTACTCTGCCAGAAAAGGTAACGGAGAGTCAAACTGCGACCAATACCGAAATCGCAACATTGTTATCAGAAACCATGACGAATACAAACACTCTTACTGCTAGCGGTGTACCAACTACAAGTGATTCCAAGATTTCTACCAATTCCGACATGCCAACCTTACTATCAGACACTATCACTGAGTCAAACACTTTAATGAATTCTGGAACACCGACTACGATGTCTGAAATTGTTACAGATCGTCAAACTGCGACCAATACCAAAATTGAAACAATCTCATCTGAAATCATTACGAATTCAAATGCAATATCTGCTAGCGGTGTACCAACTACAGGTGATTCCATGATTTCTACCAATTTCGGCATACAAACCATACTATCAGAGAGTATCACTGAATTAAACACTGTTACCGAGTCTGACGTATCTAACAGAATGTCAGAAATTGTAACTGAATCACAAACTGCTACAAATACCAAATTTGGAACAGCAGTATCAAGTAGTGATAAGGAATTGAATACTATCACAAATTACGACACAACAACCAAATCATCAGGAGTTTCAACAGATTCGGGAACAGTTTCTTACATCAGCGTATTGGCCACATCACTATTAGAACCTGTTACAGATTTGCGGACGACTGATTCCAGCGGAGCAACCATAGTATCGGAAATTGCATCCGATACAAATGCTATCACTGATTCAGGAGTGTCAACTACATCGGCAGGAACTGTAAGTGAATTACTTACTGTCAGCGAGACACCAACTGCAACAAAACTAACAGAAACTATAACGGATTCAATGGATTCTACTGATCAAACAACGCGACCAACGATTTTGACGGACTTTCTGACTATTACTGAACCCAGCAAATCAACCATGTTATCACAGAGTTTGACAGATTCAAAGACAATCATTGATTCCAGCATACCTACCACACCTTCTACGATTGTAACTGATTCGCATACTGCAACTAACACTGACTTTGTAACAATGCTATCGGAAGCTCTTACAGAAACAAACGCTGTCACTGATTCCGTGAAACAAACCACGCTGACAGATATCGTGACGGATTTACAGACTGATGCTTCTTCTTCCACTGGCATTGTAACAATGTTATCTGATATAACGGATTTAAACACTTTCACTGATTCCAGGATATTTACTACGGATTTCCAACATGCTACTGATTCCGACACATCAACAACCCTGTCAAAAATTTTGACTGATTCAAGGGAAACCTCAGATCCTAACTTAATGACCACAGTATCAGCAACAGCTACAGATTCGCAGAGTACTACTGAAGTAGACTTCGCGACAATGATAACGGAACTTATAACGAATTCAATAACTGTCACCAATACCGACATTCCAATCACACGATCAGAAATTGTTACAAATTCTAAGATTGTTAGTGACTCCATCTCGGTGTCAGACACCACTACAGTTTTGGATAAAACCGGTACTCCAGATAAGCTATCGACGCAGTCAGAGCTCAGCAGTTCTCCACAAAAACCCATATCGGTGATAGCTTTTACGTTCTTCACCGATGAGGCAACTGCTGCTACGTCGACTGCAAGTGATACTAGCACAACAACTGTATTGACAGAAATAATTACAAGTAAACAGTCAATGACGAATACTTGGCCAAAAAGTACACTATCATCGCAATCCCATACGACTTTAACAATCAGTACCGAATCGTTTACCAAAACCAATACCGAACATGTCACTCATACCGACTCATCTCGAAGTGACGAACCCATAACATCAGTAACTGCAACGACACGTCAGGAGACAACGCAAGTCGACACGACGAGTACGCCCTCTCTTTCTCCTGGGGAGACCACGCATACATTTCCAAGCACTGCTTCTACTACAACACCTATAAAATCAACAAGTGAGGACATTATGACATCAGAAGAACCACCCGAAATGTCTACATCATCAAAACAGTCAACCACCGCTGGATCACTAGGTAAGCATATGATATCTATCCGACATCGTTAGCTGACGCGCAATGATTGCCAAAAGGTTGAGGAGGCTTATGGCTTCTTATTAGTTGATAGACGATTGGTTTGTAGCACCATTTCAGACTTGTATCTTTCATATCCATTTCTAACTTCCCGGGTGCTAAATGTGCACCCGGCTGGTTATGAAAATTCCATGTTCGATAGCTAACAAAATGGGTTATTTAAAGGTTCCTTCTAAAGCTATTTTTATCACAATAGCGGCACCATCTTAGCAACAACATTTTGGGTGGGTAGTGACATCATTATGGCGTATACATGGTTCTTAATGGCAATAATTAGGGCAGGATAGTGCTAATGGGATCCCTTTTCCACCTGAAAATGGTGGTTGTACGCCCGAAAGTGGCGCCGCTATTATGAAATACGGGAATTAAAAAAAAAACATTTTAGAGTGTACCGACTCCACAAAAGATGACAACTAATACACTCACGTGGCACAGATGTGCACATTTTGCAGGAAACTGTCTGGAGGGTAAATGGTAGGACTTTACTCTAAAGTCATCACCAACACCATTTGCAGTGGCAATATAAAACGTCTAGGAAAAGCACGCGTCCACTCATTCCCATAGCAAAATACGTTAAACTATTCAGGTACTACAAAAAGACTAGTACTATGGACCTGCTGACCATTTCTTTGCCTTTTAAATATTACCACTGATTACTATATAGTGAAAGTACATTTATTTGAGCATACAGCAAAAAAAAAAAAAATCAAGGTTGCTGCAAGTTTATATTGTTGCTCTTCAATTGCGTGGACATAAAATGTCACGCGTACCGTGGTGGTGTGCCATGTCTTAATACCGCCTGTAATCCCCACGTTTTTAGAATATGCAATACACATAATTTTCGGATAGGTATTCTACAGCTATGACGTTAAGTCAATTATCCTGAAGAGGTGAGAAATTCTTTTTCACCTATCATGTTAATTCATATCTAAAAGGAACAAGGTTTAAAGAAAAGAAATAAGTGGAATACACAGTTGAAGCAAAAACACATAGAAGAAGAAAAAAAGAAAGAAGAAAAAGAAAGAAGACGATATTAAGACAAATGTTAAAGCATTCTCATAATATTTCAGAAGAAATATTAAACTAGTTTCGGAAGATACCCTTTCGTGATCATATAATTTTTTATTTTGAAAGTACCTCAAACGTGTTTTTTTCCACAGATCCAGTTTGTACCATACCAGATGATTTGGACCCTGATATTACAATAAGTCCTCTCCAAGCTGCATATCAACAAGATGACTTCATCTTACTTTATTGTCCACCGGTTCCTTACGCAACGAGAGGAACAGCATATTCTCTTTGCCAACAAGGACTTTGGTTGCCTGACATATCAAGCAACGCGTGTTACGGTAATAAGCTGCTTATTTCTGAAAACACCTTTACTTATGGGTTATGTTTGTGCCACTTGCTCACCTACCTTTAGGCTTTTCCTCGTGAAAACCAATCAGAACACTTGTTTTGTGAATCATCGCATTATGTGGTGTCAGATCCGTGTTTCAATGGATGTTCTTGATTATCGTAGAATTGAATATAAAAAGAAACTCCAACAAAGTCCAAGAAAAACAAGAACTACGATGAACCTATACAAATCAATCATTTTACAAACAGCGCAAATGAACCATAGTAATACCATGGTAGATCATGGTTATACTATGGTAAACCATGGTAACACCATAGTACTACTATGATTAGTACCATATAATACCATGTTACCATGGTAATACCATGGGAAATTGACCAATACCATGTTACTACCATGGTATTACCATAGATTACCATAGTTTAAATTTATGAGGGACACTACACTCATTTTTTTCACAATTACCAGAACCTTGTGCACCACCAGTCCTATCCGGTCAACTCGAATCAACTTTAACATCAGGCCTACTGCATAAGAACCTCTACACGCATGATACGATTCTTTCGTATAGCTGCTCAAGAGGAGAATTAGATGGTCCGCAGGAATCTATGTGTGTGGATGGATCGTGGAGTCCTTCCGACCTTTCCCAATGTCTCGGTAAGCTCCCCATTATTATGAACATGTGACACAGAATCATTACTCCCGCAATTACATCAAAAATATGTTTCGTTACTACATTTTTTTCAACAAACATGATAACAACAAAAGGTCCTCCTTTTTTTGAATACTTCTACTTCTACTATTACCTTTTCAGTTGCTAATGTTTCCGATGCTTTTATGTCAAACTTCTAGCACCAGCAATATTATGCCCGTGCTACAGCTGATGCTGAAGATGTAAAGAAAATACAAGACAAAAATGAACGGGTTTTAATGATCAAAATGGTTGGAAATAATTTGTAATATATCTAATATTTTCTTTTTTTCATAGTTGCTGGAACGACAGAAAGGGTGGAACCGGGAGGCAGTACTGAAGACCCGGTTTTTACGCAGGAATACTTCACTTTACCACCGGATGGAGAAAGTAGGTGGCGACATCCATTGTTTCGTCTGAAGTAGATAAAGTTTATAGATCTTGTGGGTTGCAAGCTTAGCTTGCAAATTCTCATTATACACAGAGAGAACCAATTTCATGGAAGGGCAGTTATTTCTCGTTGGATTAACTAGTCCTTGTGGTCTCATGACAATATTATTACACACAGACACAAACAGAGAAACAAAGAAACGAGATGTACCTCCAATTGTAGTCTAGGAATTTGTAGCCTTCAATTGCATACTTCATCTAAGGCATTTGTAAGTGAACTCTTCAATCCCTGAGTTATATTTATGCGGAACAGTGTTGCATGCACATGTGTTTCTCTATAGATATCCCTATACCATGATGATTGACTGTCAGAAACACAAATGAAGTGATGGTCCTATTTCAAATGAAGGGACATGTACATGCAAGGAAAATGACATTGACATTGGCAATCCTCTCCGAAAGATTTAGGTGCTTATAAAGTGTTTTTTTTGCGATTAAATTGAACCTCCTCGATTTTGTCCCAGGATATTTCTGTCCACAAAACACTTTAACCACTAATTAAAACTAATCTGTCCCATCATGCTGCAGTCAATATGTTGCATGTTTAACTTTACTTGAAAGATTCACCTTCAAGAAAGAAACACTTTTACATTTTATGACTTGTTCCTGTGTGTTACATACCAGATTGTACATCATATCCAGAAATTCTAGATGACGACATTTACGTGATACCCCAGCAATCTCGACAAGACAATATGTTTATCCACGGTGACAGCTTCTTGCTGTACTGCAATGATACGATCTCTACCCCTCTAATATGGTTCACATTCTGTTGGGACTCAAGGTGGTACCCTGATCCGTCACAGAGATTTTGTTACAGTGAGTACGACATTGATATTTTTTCTAGGTGTTACAATGTGTTGGTTCGTAATGAGCTCATGTGTGTAAATTTAGAATCCAATGAAAGAACACGCGCTATTATGAGAACATATGTAGTGTATATCAAGAGGTACCTTTTCTTGACATAAAATATCAGTCCAGGAAAGAAAGGCATTACACAGGATTCTCTCTAGCTGTCATCAAGCGGAATATTAGAAATGGTACTCAGGCTCGGTGCAAAGGTTGTGTTTAAAAGCATATCATGCATGACATGTTTGCTTGAATCATAACTTGATGAAAGACCATGTGCTTTCAGAAATATTTTTTAGGATTATCGTAACATATATGAAACAAAATTAAATCAAGGAAAACCAACCTAAAAGAAATGATTTCGACAACATTTTCTTCCACTACACAGGTTTTAACTATGCAAATTGTTAATTGTGGGATGAACTAGATTATAACATACATTACAGCTCGCAATTAACCCACGAAAATGAGCGTAACTTGCTAGCAGCATTCGCATAATCTCCGTAGCAATGAAAAATTGGCCAAAATATTTTGCGAACCTTGCGTGCCACATGCGCGTAGACAGCGCGTAACCTTTGCGTACGTCACGAGTAATACATGTGGTGCATAAGGTAGGTTAAAGACACTATATAACACTGTGGAAGACCCGTTTAAAAATTGTCGAACTTTGTTGTCTGACATATCTGACAGTGTTTGAACGGACAAATAAACACCCTAGAACACAAAAGTTTGGACAGTTATGCTGTCACTAGTACAATATGTTTGATACAAATTGGCACATTAATTTTATATCGGGTGATAGGAAATTCTGCAACACAGCAGTCTATGGAGAAAAGCTGGAATGGTCTCTCAATGATTTTCACTTTTTTAAAGCACTTAATGATTGTTTTACACTGCAATTTTTTTCAGGGCTTCATTTTTAGACTGTATGAAAGACACTAGTAGCATGGGGAATCATGTAGCTCAGATTTTTTAAACTGAAAATATTGTTATACAGTGCCTTTAATTCTGACTTGTATCATATTTATCTGTTTGAATAGGTTACGTGGAAGAAGGGCAAAACGGAGACGTCATACTTATTTCAACAAGTGGCAAGCATGCCATTTTTTGACACTAGATTGCAAAGAGAACATTATTTTCACATGGTACTTGTATTATGTTGTAATTTAATTACTTTTTCAGAGTACTGCGAACTTCCAGAGGTCACGGCTGGTGTGAAACACTACCTGCGCTCGAGTGGGGTCACAGCAACAACCTTTTACGAGCACGGTAGTGTGGTTGACTTTGATTGTACAACGCCCGAGAGACCATTTCTGCATGGACGCAGAAGGACGGTTTGTCGAGATGGGAATTGGGATCCACCGGAAATACCAACTTGTGAAGGTAGATCATCTAGCCATAAAAAATAAATAAACATTTAGAAAATAAACATCACCTTATTATCTTTACAGCCGTCATTTCGACGGCGTTGTTGAAAGTGGATTGATAATGAATTCACACTTTCCTGGAAAATGATCTGCCGATGTTTCCCGTTCCAAAAAAACGTAAAGGTGTAACTTAATGAATGAAAGGTTTGCAGGGAGAATTCACAATGCCAGGAGGTTCGCTGTTCATCACTGTATTATCAAATTAATGAAAAATTAGACCAAACGCTTCATGTTTTATCTAATTTCTGAGTCATTAAAAATAAAAGACAAGGCATTTGACCTAATTCATGATTAACTTGATAAAACAAGGTTGACAAACTTCCTAGCCATTGAAAACGTATGTTTAGTCACCAAAACAAAACAAAATATTGCCCCTTTTCCGGATGTTTGAACAACTTCGTGACTTTGTAATAAGATCCTAACCCTTGTTTGTGATATCTCGTTTTATATCCTACACTTAATATTCAAACGTTGATTACCATAGGAAAAAAGGTGCAATGAGTATATTTGGAACATGAAAATTGTCACAAACTCATTTCTAGGTGAAAAATGGTGATATCCTCCTCATACCAATATAATATAAGTGGGACTAGTGAACCACGATAAATTGCATTGAGACATCAAACTAACCCAAGCATAAAGCTATCCCAAACCTATGACTATTACAATTACATAAGTTTTGTTTTCAACATTGTCACATAATAAATAATACATCAGTTCAAGCTGAATCAGTATCTTACTTATGTAACAAGTGAATTTGAAATGTTTTAATCGTACGGGAACCGATTTGTTTCAAAGGTAGCTGACAAAAACAGATATATTGTGTTATTTCTTCAACTCTTTTGAGGGATTTTAAATTGACGATTTTTTTTTTGGTTTCATTTGTAGACTATCCACCGGTTACAACCTATCCCTACACTATAAGTTTTGCTTCTACACCGAGTCCTGGACCATCTACCAAACAACGCACCTTGCCGACTTCGACGGTTGCCCCAAGTTTGGCGTCCACGATGATAACACCTTCGAGTCCCTCGCATTATACTGGAACCGTCGATTCCCTGGTAACAACCGATGAAACAGACCAAACACCAATTATCGGGACAGAAACAAATCCAGAAGAAACATCGATGATCTCGTCTTCACCTGCAATTACAGAGGAGAGGACTAGAACGACAAAGCGCGATTTTTCGACGTATATAGGTACCCCTGTTTCGGAAATAATTAGTGATTCAAGCACAGCAACTCCGCCTACACAATCAACGAATTCAGAGACGCTTTCTGAAGTAGTCCCATCAACTACGAAGTATGACGAAACCTCACGAACAGTGTTTCGTACAGAGGAAACAGTCATGTCGTCTGGAGTCACAACAGACTCACATACAATGACTTCCGATAAAGAATCTAGCCGGCCAGATTTTACGGAGACAGATCATCCATCAGTAACGACTGAATCTGGTGTGAGGATGTCAAGTTCTAACATTACCGATTCCGTAAATACAATCTTGCCGTCAAAGGCTGCAACAACTGCTAGCGCTTTTACCGATATCACTATGACGCCCATGCGATCAGAGGAAACTACAGAGCTACAAACACGGAAAAACACTGACCGTAACAAACCAACAACGTTGTCACCTATCCAAACAAATTCTGACACTTTAACCGATTCCAGAACATCAACTACATCCTTTGCTTCAACCACACTTTTAACAACGATTTCAGAAATCCCCAAAGAGACAGGTACTCGGTCACAAGTGGTAACAGAAACGGACTCGACGACTTGGCATACAGACTCTGAAACGATTTCACAAAGACGCACAGTGTCTGATGCATCAGCCGAGAATACTGATGGAACCACAGAAACAGAATCATTATCCTCGACATCATTGACGACTGCTTCTATCCCATATGATGCAACGACTGCATCCTCTTCGGTCAAGACCACTACCATCTTGGGCTCATCAGGATCCGCCACCCAGCCTCAAACAACTATACCCATGTCGACCACCACGCCCAATGGTAAGAAGAGAATCTTTGGAACAATTATTATAAACATGTTCACAAAAGGATGGTTCGCAACACTGAGTAGTCCATTATGAGATTAAGCCAACAGGATTATATCCCCTTTAAAATGTAGAATCTTATTTCTTGAAGATATCTAGTCTCGATGACAATTTTCTTTCGTCATCATATTAAATATAGCATAATTTGGATCAATTAACCGTTCACATTTTTTAAACTATGATATGAAATTTATCGCATTAGGGTTAAAAAGCATCCTGCAATGTGCGGATTAGATTTCACGCTCTCGAAATGTAGGCCTACTGCGGAAATCGGATGGTGTGTAAAGTAATAGTGAACTTTCGATAAATCGAGTAAACTGGGAAAACACAAATGGTGACATGCAACGTGTAATATTGAAATGGCATGTTGAACAGAGAACTGAATAATAGAGGGAAAAAGTGCACTGAAGAATTTTTGATTTTTTTTCTCAACGATTTTGCATGACTGCTAATTATGTCTGAACTGCACAAACAATATGTGTTTACCGTATGATTTTTACACTTTGTTAATTTCGTTTTCAAGGTAATAGTACTCTTCACCCCGATTGGTACCAACTAGTAAACCTATCCATGCTTGAAGTTGTAATATTAAACCAATATTTTATACGGTCATACCCCAAAGTTTGCAATTGGATATGCGCCCAATTGCAAACTTTGGGGTATGACCGTATAAAGTGATGAGATTTCAAGGCAGTAGGCTGGTTTGGGCATGGGGAGGTGCACATCTTGGGGAGGTGCACATTTTAGGGAGATGGAATTAAAGTTTAGAAAATCAGCTGTTGGCAGACAAAATGGCGTGCACTCTAGCATATAAGCCCTTGGATATAATTGAAAATTATTTTTCTAATTTTGATAATATAGCACCATGGATTTGGTGGACTCTGATTTTGGCCGTCGGCGGTACCTTCGTCGCACTGCTGTTTTTCTCCCTGTGCCTCTGTTGTTTGATCCCGTTCTGTCTGAGGAAATACCAACGGAAAGAGGAAGACTACGCAACGGATGACGTCACAATAGATATGATGGCTAATGGGGTGAGCAATTATCAAGACAAATCGAAATATATTAACGGTGCATGGCGCGAAGATGTTTGTTGAGTTTGGAGGAAACAATCTTACCTTCATGTGATTCAGAAATCATTCAGACTTGACTTGTTTTATTCTGTATGTCTTCAATAAACATGTTCACGGCAATTTTTTTTAAATATTGTGCATTTACATAAAATAAATAATTTTAAAGGAAAAATAAACATATTAAGTCCATCCTAAAGGAAATGGCAGGATTGGAAGGAGTTCTCAGTTAAGGATCAAACTACCCTACAATCAAATTATCTGTTCAAGGTTTTTGCCATGAAAATGTCATGGTCAAATGTTCACTATACCATTAGTATTGTCTGCGGCAGTCAAACTTGTATTGTAGCTTTGTATGGGCTCAATGTCAATTTTTCCAGGGTCATACTTTAATTCAGAGCTGGTATATAGATGCATGTTACTCTTCAAGTAAACAAATTTAAGACAAATTCTTCTAGCCTGGATCCACACTCTGGCCGGTATATTTATGTGTATGTTTTATCTGATGTGATTCTTGAGGCATCTTTAATCTTATCGCTGCCCTTAGCATAAGAGCTTAAGATGATGGAGGCCTCAAAATATTATGGAAAGAAAAGACTCCATCCGAACCTCCATTTTGATGCTATCGGTTTGTCTTCAGCGTGCTACGTATAACAAACGATCATCCATCTGGTCGTTTCTTCAACAGATGTCACTTCCCTGGATGAACAACTCGCCCCTGGACGGATCTATGGCGGAGGAAGGACCCGATCTAGAATCTATCGGTGACTATGCTACCGGAAGTGAGGGGAATCCAGGATCACCATCATTGATGCAAGGATCCTTCTCAAACAATGGTTTCAGTGATGTGCTGGATGAACTTTTCGAATTCTTACGGTCTCCAAGATTGAGGGCAAGACCACCCGACGTAGAGGTAAGAATACAATACAATACAATACAATATACAATAAAATTATTTTTATAGCGCTATACACGTGTTTGTTACATAACGCTTAAAAATCATAATAATTCAGTACAATAATACAAATAAATCAAAAGAATTAAATAGAAAATTATTACAAACACAAGAATGTGTTGGATTGGTCATAATCATCGTTATTATATGCCTGCCAAAAATGTAAATTATATGAATTGACGTAATTTTGTTAAACCACGTTAGTCATTTGAATAAGTTGAGGTTTTCAAATTTTTGAATGTATTCGGACTGATTTTTCTCCATCCAAATTTGTAGCATTTAACAATTTCTATATTTGTTTCAAAATAATCCGGAGAATTTCATCTTATTTTAAATAGAAACATCGTCAATTTCTTTCACCTCTACGGATGAGACGGATCTTATCATGCTCTAATATGGTTCGATCAAAACAGTGTTTGACATTCTAGAATGACGCTGTTTTTCTTTCATCTTGCACAGAACAATTATTCCTATCCGTGAAAGTGTAACGTCATCAACGAGAACACTTTATATTGTCGGATATCATCTCGAGCAGTGTGGAACGCTTAATCTGTAGAACAATTCCGAGAATCGACATGGAGAGATCTAAAATGACTGTTACTGTAAGACCGGTTGTATAATATTATACATAAGAAAATGGAATTTTGTATATTATACACTGTTCCTACAAAGTGAAAGGGTTTTGTCTTCAAAGCAAAGCGGCTAACGATGCAGGCAACGAATCTGAACCACCCTTCATAGCGATGGAGTGTGAAGTGTCTCTCCATTTATATCGTTTTATTTGCATACTATTATTTATTTATTAAATTAATTTATATTTCAGGGTGAACCCTTAACACCATGAGTACTTCATTAATCTATGTCTAAAATATCACACAGAAACACATTTATTTACGTATTCTATTTCCAGTAACGTATATACACTCATTTATTATGCCATCTAATATTGTTGTATACATGATCTAGGTACTCGTGTTCTCAGGTACTTAATTAATGATTGATCCACTATTTCCCATAGTCTGTATCAATGTACAATAAATAATAACAACTTGGAACAAATAAAACCTGACTGGTGACATTTGATGTTTGATGGTTTTGTTGTGGTAGTAAATATTTTATATTGTTTATATTTTATTGCTATTATTTATTATTTATGTGTTTATTTATAATTCAATGAAACTAACACTACTACTATTACTACTACTACTATTTTTTTTATATACTAGTTTATTACATTTTTGGAGGGTGTCTTCTTGTTCTTTTCCGAAACCCGAATGGGTGCGTTGCCACTGTAGAAGTAAAAAAAAAAGAACAAACATCCAACCTACCCATATACGCCCCGACACACAAGCCCCCCCAAAATAATAATACATACATACATACACACCCCGCAAAGAGATGAGATCGAGACTATGATAATACCGTGAACAGTGGTTGGAAAAGGGTTCTTGCATATTTAATCATATTGGTAAAAAATACGTATAAATGATATGATTATGCATACTCCCCGTGATCGACTGTTATTGTTTATTGAAATTTAGATTGATGAAGTTAGGCATCACAATTGTGAGAGGATTCATCGATTCAAAACATAAAGAAAAATCTGTTTTATTAAAAAGCATAGCCCTTTCTTCTCTACCAAGGGCCCTGTACAATAAAAGGCAAAACATACATACAAATGCACAAAATTACAATTACTAAAAAATATGCATACACCAAATAGCAAGCGATACAATGTTTATACATGGTAATTATAAAAAAGAATAGAATGAGTAAAAATAAAAATTTGGAATAATGTATCCAAAAACAGCAACAACAAACTTATTTAACACCAAAATAACTACTTCGAGATAAATATTTACATTGAAACAAGTATTTTTTTAACAAAAAAAAAAAAATTAAGGAAATCCGACCAATCGTTTGTCTACACATCACTCCTTTCTAAAACTTACAGTGAACAATCTTTGATTGAAAGTCTGTACACAAACGTTCGGCCTCTAGGTTTAATGAATTAATATCGATTTCGATTGAATTCAGTGACTCATTTTATTCACCCCGTAAAGGCCCTGTCACATATTAGCGTTTAGAGTCAAAGTGGCTAAGTCCAAACACGTTCAAGCACGCTCAAGCACGCTCAAACTCCAGGTCAAAAAGGTGTGAAAACTAATGACTAACGCATGATGAACGAATGGTAATCGCATATCTAGCGTTCCACGTTACGAGTGATAGCGCGTGTGCAGCGTGAAATGATGAAGGAGCTACTCTAGGAGACTGTGATGTCAAAGAAAAAAAAACCTATCACTGTGCGTTAGCTATACTGTACGCACACGTTACTCTAACGGTAGACTAGCGGCAAGAACGTCAGACGAGCGCCCGGCGAATGTCGATGGAAGTTGGTCAGCACGTTGTCGCACGCTCAAAATTTTTCGTCTTCAACGAACCCCGGCGACCTTTGTACGAACAGCTTTGGACGAACAGCTAACTAATACAGCGTATGTCTACCGTATTACCAACGACTGACAACGTACGCGAACGTGCACCCAAATTTCCGAACACGTTAGACACACGTTGACTCTACACGCTGATGTGTGACAGTTCCTTTATCCTTTGACGCTATGTGTGCGTTGAGCATTCGTTATGGCAACGGATGGGATGGACGTGTTTTGAACGAACTGTGGACGATTAAGAAACGAACAACCTACGTGTGGAACGTTCAAACAGCGAATACTCAACGAATACATAGCGCACTGGTAAGCACGTTACCACAAGCCCAAAATTTTGAACATGTCCGAAATACAAAAATCGGCACTATAGCATGGCCGACGACCCTTGGGCGCACATCTGACGAATACAACGTATGTCAAACGTTTTACTAGCGACTGACAACGTACGCAAAATTTTCAAACACGCTAGGCACACGTTGGCTCTAAACGCTTATATGTGACAGGGCCTTTTAACCACGAATTATTTATTAACAAGCTGTTAAGAAGGTAACACCAAATCGATATGAACAGTGTTTCGAGGGTTTTGTGTGTGTGTTGCCAAAATTTAATGTAGAAGTTCATTGATTCAATTTTGACACTCTAGGTCTGCTTTAAATGCAATAGAATAACTTGAACCAGTAGGATTATTATTTTAATACCAAACCAGGGTGTTAAAAAATGAACATCATTCTACCATTTACATGTGAAGTGAAGACTTTCGTCGCAAAACGGGCTAATCCCATTTTCCAACAAAATTGAGCCATTAATATCATCACATTTATCACCTAATCTAGCGGCAAAATAACATTTGGCGCCAAATTACACAAGGAAGTGCGAAATATTTTGGGTTTTACGTCTATTTTTCCATATGTGTGTGTACAAACTCGCGCGAGGAAATGCACATTTCTCCAAAGTTACAAAAGTGGACTTAACCCATTTTGCAATCAAACTCTTCACGTATATCGGGCAACGACAACACTGCAAAAACTGTGGCGTTAAATCTAACACCAAAGGTTTGCACATTATGAATACCGGAAAAGTGTTGATTTTTTGAACACCCTTAGTGTTAAAGCAATGCTCTTGGTGTTTGAAATAATTCGTTTGGTGTTAAAATAACACCCATGGTGTTAAAATTTTACACCGCGTCTGTTATTAGTATTGTGGAACACCATGAGTGTTAAATTTAACAACCCAATTTTTACAGTGAAGGGGTGTTAAAATCAACATCCTGGTTTTGCAGTATATGACGGAAGGTGCTTATCTATTTCCCTTTTCATGTTAATTTAGAATGCAAACATGTGAGTTAATCAGGTACTAGTAGTCCTTGACAGAGAGCAGAGATAAGTGACTCTAATTTTACCTTTTGCCTGGAGTATAAAATTGCAACCGCAAATTGATGGATACGTGCTTACTAATAAAAACCCCCACTCGTTTGCCCGTAGTAATAGCAGTCATTTCCCTTATTATCTATTGACGGGTGATATCACTGGAAGTTATTCGCATCAACGCGTCTGGCATTTGCACGCTTTACCCATTTACTTCACAGGATCACATTTATTTGCAACGTGCTCTTTGGGTCTAAATCAATCAATTAATTCACCAATTTTCCTCGTGTACACGCACTCAGATTGCTTACTCCCTTCATTTTGTGCTCAAATTTCCTTTCAAAATCGCGTGTTTCACATTTCCTCATTATTCAATAGGTCATGTTTACCCTGACTATTAAAGGTAGTGGCTAACATTTACCACAGTTAAAAAAAATCTGAGCTACATGATTCCCCATGCTATCATTGTCTTTGATGAGGTCTAAAAATGAAGCCCTGAAAAATTTTTATTTCAAAATGATTATTTAGTGCTTTAAAAAAGTGACAATCGTAAGTTGCCCGGATTCACCTGCCCATTTCTTCCCATAGACTTACTGTGTGTACACCTATGCTATTTTTTACTTGCCCCGAGTATAAATTGTTTATTCATGCATAACTAGCCATTGGCAGTGTAGCTTTCCAAACTTTTGTATTCTAGAGTGTTTATTTGTCCATTTGAATACTACTATGTAGCTCAGATATAAAAGTTTGACAATTTTTTTTAATTGAAGCTCCACAATGTTAGCCTATCACTTTAATAAAGTCATATTTACACATTCATGGGCGTAGGCTGATTTGGGCATGAGGAGGTGCACATGTTAGCGGGGTGGAACCAAAGTTTAGAAAATCAGAACAGATATTACATCACCAGCAGAAAAAAGGTGAAAAATTCGTTTTTGCTTGCCAGGGGTGTAACTCCTCTGCCTCGATGCACCTCCAGCTTACGCCCCTGACATTTGTGTAGTTAGTTCTCCACTTGTCCTTGTTCGATATTGCGTGTCATAGAAAAAAGTATTACTGATAAGTTTTCGAATAAACGAGAATATCTCGCCTTGTTATTACTGGATATAAAATCGTATGTTTCATTGTCTAAAAGATAAAGTAAAATTGTCAATACATCGGAATATGGCCCCATACCCCAAAACTTTGTTAATGGACCGACAACTCAAACAACGGTATGATCTCATACGTTTCACCAAATGAAAATTAATTTCCACGATGAAGATAAAACATACAATTAAAGTGAGGTCATATGACCAGGAATAATGCCTGAAAGTGGTACAGGTTGTACGAAATGTGAAAATAAAAACAACCCCATTGTTCACAAGGTTAAGAATTTTAATTTGGACTCTTTAACATTCGTAAATATGAAATTATGCCAGGTGCAATGACTTATTTTCAAACATAAGAATGGTCGTCATAAAAAAATAACGATCTCAACACTAAAAATAAGGAGTTTAAGAGGCATTTCGATAAAATAAGTGTATTATGAAACAGACATTGAACCATGGCATGATAGCATGTGCGACGTTACTGCAATTCCTAGCCTATCTGAAGTTAAGCAGACACAATTTTTGTACGTGTAATACAGGTACCTACTACGACGTAGATTTGTTTAAAAAACATCTATGTACATATTGATAAAAAGAGCATAAATAGTCGATAATAATTTTGTTATTACTCTTCCACCTTCCGGCATCTATACATTTCAATCTTTTCATGTTGTACATATACTAGAATCAAAGACTATAGTCTTTTTAGGTAATGCACTATTGTAATGTTATTCTGAACTTATAAACCATTATACAGGGTGGCCCAGAAAGAATGCTACGAGTATAATCGCTAATTTCTTCACCATTATTGGCAAAATGTCATTAATTTTTATTTCGTTGGTTAGAATGTTCGTTTTCCAATAAAATGATACCAAGATCATTGATTTTAAGTAAGGCGTTTTGATTCTAGGGCCATTTTTTGGAGGCAATGCAATTTCCCAAATTCGCCAATTTTTCTACAGCGGCGGTCATCGGAACGCCTAGATATTGTGGCCTCTGAGCTTGCCATACCAGCCCGCATACCAGACAAACCGCGATGACAATGGAAGTGTAGCTAGCATCGTCTCCTTTATGAAAGCGAGGGCATTAC
>JZLH01S0251237.1:53767-68831 GCA_001188425.1 Eucidaris tribuloides
TTGCAATACCTTTCTTCCTTGAGTTTATCTACGAAAATGGACGCGGTGGAATAAAAATTACCTCCTACATATCGGAGACCGCCAAGGCTTTGTAAAACAGACGTGGAAAGTCATCAATGTCGCAGTTGTTCTGATGGAGAACTACCAACGTGAACGAATTTACGGCGACTGACACCAAGATGATTAGGAAGAACACGACTCTTTTTTCCGAACGAGGTAATCGTCTGAATCACATAAGATTTCCGACCAATATGATGTATCGTTGATCGAAAGCTGCCCAGACATTTTTAAGGGAAAAGTGTTAGAAATTTGGTGAATTCTTCTTTATGTCGTTGCAGCTGTAGCGTAAATCAGCGTCAGATGTTTGGTGGTAAGAATTATCGCCGACTAGAACACTGTGACAGCGATTTCCAGCGTTTAGCAATTAATCCATTAGAGTCAATACATCTAATAAAGTAGTTATTATCCTAAAATTAAATTGTATCCCATATCAAAGTTTAATATTAAAAGTGGCTGAAACAGCAGAGATTTATATTGTTTTCAGTAACGTGTGCTTATATGCCCATAAAATATTGGTATGTACTGGCGATAGTTATTGTCCGAAAATGAAATTATATTGACCTTGCATGTAAAATGGGCGCTTACCATGATTAAAACATCACGCCTGCAGATACTGGGCAGTCTTTGGTGTAAAACGTAATAGGTTGTGACGTAAAGTACCTCATATCGACTGAGAATCGCAATTATGAACCAATTAGTAGCAACAGATTGTCTCCCGCTTTTAGGATTAGTCAGTATACAATTTTGGGAAATAATTCACACAGCCGTACCAGCGGAGGGGGGGGGGGGGGTTTGAGTATTTAAATAACCCCTCCTCCGCAAAACACCTACCTTAAAAAGAAAAAAAAATGGTATTGATGATTAGAACACCAACATTGTGTGATTGACGACTATTTTTTTATTGCCTGTCGCATCAATTTTCACCAATAACCATAGAACACTCATCTTAAAAAAAAAAAAAAAAACGTACTTATTGTATATTGCCACTACGCACGGGTTCGAATAACAAAGATATATCGATTTTACTTTCATACGATCTCTAATGGATCTGATGTATCTTTAAAACAAAACAAGACACATGAGTTTAGGGTAGGTCAAAAATATCCAGAACATGCATAGTGGTATGCAAATCGTATCACCTGGTTGTCTTGAAGTATCCCCATTCCTGACTAAATAAAAAGAATATAATAGCAATACCACAATTGTAATGAGAATGCACAGTAACAATGCATATATTTCAAAAGGACAACACTGTCCCTGTAGTAGGTGAGGTATTTAATGCCTTGGACAAAATTCAGCCCTAAAGGCCTACCTCTTACCTATTGAAACAGGCAAATAGGATGCACACTGCAGCCAAGAGATCAGAAAGGAAATATTTTGTACTGGAAGCTCAAATCATAGCAATCATGAAAACAACTGCTGGAGTTTGTCTAAACCTGCGTTTTTTTATAACAAAACAATACAAACAATACAAACAATACAAACAATACACAACAATACACAACAAATTTGAGCTAACTAATCATAGTATGCACATGCAATGTCTGATAAAATCTGGACCCTTTCTCTAACTTACTTTTTAAGTAACAGAACAAGTCTACAAAATTCTCTTACCACGTACTTTCCGATCAGCATCAATCCAGTATACATGTCGTATTTCCATGTCACAATTAATACTCGACCGCTTAAGGACGTTTGATTATCACGAAAAGCTTTGGGAACTAATTTGAAATTGACTTTGCCAGGCCAATTGACAGGTTTGCCCTAATCGTTTATCATACCATTTTATGGGAATATGACGAATGGTTGAAAAATGTTACTATTTCAAACAATCAATCGACAAGGACCAGAACACGACTGCTAAGCCCAAAACATTACCCCAGAGACCAGAACATGACCACCTTTAGATTTTACTAGTTATTTGAAATCATTGACCAATTTAGACTACTAAAATATTATCGGAGGGAATATTAATTCATAATAGTGTCTCCTGTCAAACAACACATACATAATTAACAAAGAATGAACTGAAATCAAAGATATGTCATATTTTGCCATGTAAATTTGACATACAAATTAGCATGATCAGTGCAATGTTTCATTCCTTTGATTCAAGGCCAAAATCAGAATGTTTAACAAGTTTAATTTTAATTAATTTTTAATGTTTTTAATTTTGGCCAAAACTACAGACTAAAAACGATCTGACGGGATAAATTTGTGATGAAATTCCATAAATGCTAACTTTTCCGCTAAATTAGTGGCCAAGTGCACACAAATTAGAAAAAAAAATCCGAGCGGACATGTTCTCAATGGCTGTCGAGTATTGGGCGTTGTACCCTATATAGACTAGGGAAAAACAGATTAAAAATCAGATTTTATTTAAAAATAATGTAGGCCGGAGCAATACAATAAGGCCCCCAGGGGCCTACTCCACAATTCCAAACCTCAATACCAGGCTGAGTATAGGGCCTAACTTAGCGCACAGGCCTAACGTTAGGGCTAGGTCTAAATTTAAACATAGCGAAGTGCACTCAACCATAGACCTTTTCGCAAATAGCTCGGTACTAGAGCTGATTTGTGGCTTTTATGGGAGTCCATGTGAACTAAATAGCCGTCAAGCTGGGATTGCATTGAATTATCAGGTTAGAAACAATAGTATTTACTCAGATATGTCATGGAATTTCTGAAAAAGATCAAGAACAACATATTGAATATTACATATTTTTTTTTGAGAATACGCCTAAAGAGCGAGGAAGATAAATTGAAATTCATGTTTTCCTCCCAACACATGCTAGCACCAAATTAACGATCCCCGTGATGTTTCCCAGCATGCACCCAAACCTTCCCACACTGTACCGCAATATGATATCTGCGAAAAGGTCTATGAAGCTCCATTGATGATTGAGAACGAGCTAGATAGGCCTATACTGTACATTAATTTACCACATCCTCCACTAAGGCCTAGCCTAACTACTTGACTGATTATTAACCTAACGTATAGACCAAGATGCACTGTGGCTCTCTAAGCTAGCCAGTCGGCCGACATTGTCATTTTGAGCCTGAGGACGACCATTTCAGTGTTTAACATAGCCGTAATAAAAACAAAACAATTTCACCTGAACTGCGCAGTCATCCTAAAATACCACCTGGAAACACATTATTCTTTTCTTAACGCAAAATCAGTGGAATTGTAGTCGATAATGAGAGTTAGGTTTTAGGTCGTTCTCACAGACAAGATGGCAGTTTCAGATTTCAGATTTCGCATGTTATTATGGGATATCAGATCTACCGCGTATGCTCTGAGCAAAGCGGGAGAAACTGAGGGTGACGTTTGACGGGTTCTATTCGTCCAGCCAGCAATATTTGCGGTATCGACTGCAGGACGTATTGTATGCACTTGACATGGCCAATATTTATTCGTATAACATGGTTAGACCTTTCGTTCTATTCGTACAGCATGTCAAAACATAGACGAAGTAAATTGGTCACCGGAATTATTGACCAGAGTACGACGAGATTTTGTTTACACTGCAGTAGATCAAAAGGCCAGTCTAGACTAATTATTGTAAGTAAGAAGTTTGATTGACTAAAAAAAGTAGCCCAGCCTTGCACAGCTTGACTAATTGTTTATTGGTCAAGATGTTTGACCAAAAAAAAGAGAGAAAGAAATAGTTAATTCAGACACTACAGCAGGACTAGATTTTCTTAGTCAGTTGGATTAAAGAAAGTTAGTTACGGACCAGACTATGGCTAATAAATATTGGTCGATGCAGACACCAGCTGAACTATTTTTTTGTCAGCTTGACTAATTGTTTTTTACAGTGTAATCTGCACACGACAGCAAAAAGTGTATTCTTCCAATTAAACAAAGAGTGAAAATTTTACCGTTTAGCGTTTAGCAGTGAGTTGAAAAAAATTGTGAAATCAGAGTAACTTTGATGCGAAAATAATGATTTTTCTTTTTTTGTGATGACCTCAGTAAACACACTCACCGTCAACTGCGCCCCGATGTAAGCAGTGAAATTATCACACCAAATTAACCATGAATAAATTCTTGCTTTACTCTTTAAATTCACTTGTTAAAGGCAAGATTTAGTACTTGCAGAACAACATGATTTTAATATCAGTTGCTTTCAACAGTTTTGTGAACAGATGGTATCCTGAAAATATCTCTATAAAGTAGAGAGTCATTGAAAACAACACAACATTTCGCTGTGGACAATTCTGCAACACAAATCCCCACTGCTGACAAAGAAGTAACACAAAAATCAATATATTGGACAAAGTAACTCGTTGACATACACACTTTAACATTGGAGGGCATTGGAGTAGAACTTCAAAGGAAATTCCACCTGTTCAAACTATCAATCCCTCAACTTTGTATTGCATATGGAGTGAGCCTTTACACTCGTTATGAATAAACCCCACTTTGTAAAAGCAATTACTGCAAAATAGTGAAACATCAATCCACTCCATTGAAAGGATTAATTTATATTTTTTTTGTGTCATCCCGTATAGAGTGAAATTTCACTTTAACAGTAATGTGAAAACCACTCTCAAACGAGTGAATGTATCCACTAGACCACTCCAAATGGGTGTGATTTTTTTTCTAGGAAAACAGAGTGACCCTTATCACTCCCGCTCTATGTTAGGATTTCCTGCAAGGAATCACTACAGTTATTCCAGTCTAACTTACAGTGTAACTTACAGTGTAAGTTTGGAAGAGTGGCGAGTGTAGTTTTCAATACTTTGGGGTGGAAAATATTCAATATCCCATTGGAGTGAAGAATTAACTCTTTAACATTAAGAAATGTATCCTGCCTTTTGCCAAGACAGATATTTTTTAAACTTTTTACGGGTTTATCACCGATCTTTCAGTTTTGATATTTTTATCTTGAGGAAAAGCGCTGTAATTATCAGTAATATTTTCCGGAAGACCAAATGCAAATTCAGTGTGACATATAAACAAATTAAAAACGTATATTGAGCCTAACCAAAATTATGTTAAAATAATATATAAAAAAATGCTGTATATAAAAAACAATAAAGACAAAGGTACAAATCACTAAGTATGTAGGCGTGACGATAGAAATTTAAAATAGAAAAATAATAAAGAAATATTTCACAAATTTTTTGAGATAACGGCAATCATTAAAGTGATCTTTATACAATCATGCTCATAATATTGGAATATTTTGTTGATACTTAGGTTCTTTCTCCTATATCGTGCCAAATTTTCAAGACAAATGTTTATTTCACAAAAACGCAGTACGTGAAGCAATTTTGGGATTTCATGAGATGACTAAAGTAAGAACTAAAGTACGTTTGAGCGCAATAACAATGCTTTACTTAGTAAACTATGCACCAGTGAACTATAATAGAGCCCAAAATAGCAGCATTATATTCACTTTAGCAATATATCCTTTTAATATTGAACATGAATTATAACTCAAAGAAAATTTTCTGCGTAGATATTATGTGAACAGCAACCTCAAAGTGCCATAATTATACAAAATGTAAACAAATAGTGATCGTGTACATAACCTGTTGATCTACAGTATTCTATGTATTCATCACTCTCATCGTTTTATCTATCTGAATGATTATTCAATTTACATGATAACCTATAAGGTTAAAATCTAAATTTGGGGTATGTCGGGTTTCCGGTATATCGTTTTTTAATCATATTTTATTTTTTCATTTCCCGGTATTGCCATTGAAAAAATATCGCTATATCGACTTTTTCCGATATCCTGTTTTTCTCCGATATTTTCTTTCATATATCGACAAAATATTCCATTTACAATTTATAATTTTCCTTCCACAATAAATTGCCTCCGAAAGAGATATTTCTTTGATTATTCACGTGGAATTTGCCGATTGCGGACCGCTTTCACAATGTACAGACATGTCGCATGTCGCATCAAAAAGTCGCAATTCAATTGCCGACTGTAGCGCGCCACGGAGAGATTTGCGGCCTTTGTCCTTTTCTGTCATTTACCGTTGAGGGCGTATGTCCAGAAGATTAATACTAGCAGGCCAACCGCGCATATCTTTGCGATCTCATATTTTTTTGTGTGCGCTAAGCTGATATGCGGAGGGAAATTTCTTTTATAAAGACGTTAAAATCCGCAATTTGGTGAGTCAAACAGTTTATTGATGTTTGTATTTATTACCAATGATAGAGGTATGTTCATATTAAAAATATTTTCACTTATACATCGTTTCAACTCTCCTACCGTCAGTCAATAATTGACTTCAGTCCCACACATTGCCATCGATGTTGTGCATGTAGTGCTTACAGCATCAAGTTGTGCAGTTGCTAGAGTCGCGAGTCGCCCGCAGGCTTCGGGCCGGTATACCGGATTTTAACGGTATTTTTTTCAGCGGTATCGGTATACCGGAAATTGTTATACCGACATTCTTTATCTATATTGTTCGTATATCTTTCAAATTATTTCTTAAATATGCGTCGTCAGTACCTCCGTTCTGGACCCGCAGCTGCTGTAGGTTATTTCTGGCAACTGCAGCATGAACGTGACTGTTAGATCTAGTTGATTTTATCGCAATAACTTACAAGCAACTGTTTGATATCAATGCAAGGACTGTAAGTGTGATTAAGGGAATTATGAAAACGAATAACTTTATTAGACCCTTATCGGTTACTTCATTGCGACTACATATCAAAGACTCGTGTTGTTTAATTCTTATCTCTTCCATCGAATAAAGTATTACAAGAGATAAACGGCAAGGGTTGATATCACGAAGACCAATTTGACCACTTTTGCAGTAACAAGATCAGCATAACGAAGAGGTTTCCATACATACATGAGTCTGTCAACGCTGATGATGCAGATAGACATTTGCCCCCCCCCCATTTGATTCTTTAATGCTACTGATCTTAATCTCGCCAGTTGGAGCATAACTCTCGATTGTTTGTATTTTAGGTTGATTATTTGTCCATTCCAGCACTCTCATGTAACTCGGATATTAAAGTTTGACATTTATTTTAATTGAGCCTCCGCAATGTAAGACACTCATCAGTCTTTAAGCGGGCTGTAGACGAAACCATGCAAGAAAGGGCGATTTTCATTTTGTTTGGATACATTATGAGGTCATTGTTCTCTTAAACAACTTCGAAGTTTGTTAATCGTTTTCTTGGCAGCATTCCGGAATGATTTGTTCGTCACCATGTACAACAACCCATTCCACCAACTGTTGCACAGAGCACAAACTTCCGCTATGGCTAAAATCCAGTCGGCAAGAGTCTGATTACTCGTTATGGGGCCGTTTAGAGCAAGTCGCAGCAACAGTGGCAGCCATACCACGTAGGTCGCGAAGGTTAAAATCAATATTGTTCGTATACCTTTTAAGTAGGTTCTCGCATGGGCGTCAACAGCAGCTCCGTTCATGCCCCGGGGTTGTTGGTCATTTCTCGTCACTGCAGCATGAATTTGACGTCTGAATTTAGTTGATTTTATCGCAATAACTAACAAGCAACTGTTTGTTATCGATGCAAGTACCGTAAGTGTGATTAAGGGAATTATTGAAACTAATAGCTTTAATAGTCCCTCATTGTACACGTGATATTGACTACATATCAAAGACACTGGGTACCTGATAGTTATCTCTTCCATTGAATAAAGTATTAATAAAGACAAAACTGCTAGTGTCGACAGCACGAAGACCACTCGGGCCATTTTCGCGGTAACGAGATATGCGTAACGTAGAGGTTTCCACACATACAGCAGTCTGTCTATACTGATGATACAGATATACATAATGGATAATGTGGTTAACACCACACCCAAGATAAAGCTATAGGTACACACATCTACCGTCAGTTGGTATGTTTGGGAATATATGCAATAATATTTCTTGTGTTTATCTACGAAACTGGACGCGGTGGAAATAAAAATTCCTCCCAACATATCCGAGACCGCCAAGGCCTTGTAAAAAAGACGCGGAAAGTCATCAATATCGCAGCTGTTCTGATGGAGAACTAATAAAGTGAACGAATTCACAGCGACCGTCAGCAGAATAATTAGGGAGAACACGACTATTTTTCCTGTAACGAAATGATTGTCTGAATCACACATGATGTCCCACCAATATGATGTGTCGTTGAGCAAAAGCTGGCCAGACATTTTAAAAGGTTAAGTGGAAGAAGTGTGTTGAAGTCTTTTTTATGTCGTAGTCCCTGTACATCAGCGTCAAAGATTGCAAGTTTGTTCGTAAAAATTATCCGAGTACAGAACACTGTCACAGCTCCTAGTGATTACCAACGTTTAGTAATACGATATAGTCAATAATCAATTAATTAATTAAACAATAAATTATATTGACCTTGGATGTGAAAAAGGCGCCTATCATAATGAAATGCATGAGCCTGCAGATATTGGTTGGTGTCGGGTGTAAAACGTGATAGGTTGTGACGTAAAGTAGCTCATCAGTTAGGAATCACAATTATTAAGCAATCAGTGGCAACATAATGTCAATATTTGTCTCCCACTTTCAGGATATATTCGCTATACACTTTCGGGAAATCATTATCGGATATAGGCGTTATGAATACACCCTACTATTCAGGGTGGCCCAGAAAGAATGCTACACTTGCGATCGTTAATTTCTTCAACATCATGCACAAAATGACATTGGGGATTATTTCATGAGTTAGAACATTCATTTACCAACAAAATGATACCATGATCAATGATCTTAATTAAGAGTTTCGGATCTTGGGGCTATTTTTCCGAGGCAATGTAATTTCCGAAATTTGCTATTTTTTCTACTCCAGCGATCATCAGAACACCGAAATATTTTCGCGTAGCGACGTGCCATAGAATAAGCAAGCCGCAATTACAATGTAAGCCAAACCTTACCATTATCTTCCGTATCAAAGCAAGACATTTCTGTGTTCTTCTTATTTAATGGCACGCCGTAACGTGAGAGTATTTCGGTGTTCCGAGGAAACAAATTTCGGAAATTACATTGCCTCAGAAAAATGGCCGTAGGATCCAAACACCTTTCTCAAAATCAATGATCATGGTATCAATTTGTAGGAAAAAAAATGTTCTAACCCATGAAATAATCATCAATGACATTTTGTGGATGATGTTAAAGAAATTAACTATCGTAAGTGTAGCATTCTTTCTGGGCCACCTTGTATAAATGCAAAAGGGTGAAAAATCGCCGACTCCATTCATGGGATAATATTCATGTGTTTGTGTCATACCGTATAGAGTGGAATTCTACTCTAACAGTAACGTGGAAACCACTCTCAAGATTAAAACTAACCACTAGTCCACTCCAAATGGATGTGGTTATTACAAGGAAAATAGAGTGACCCTTATCAGTCCCGCTTCCTGTCAGGAGTTCTATTAGGGATTACTACATTGGATTTCCAGTCTAACTTGTAGTGTATTCTAGTCAAGTTGGGAACAGTGGCTATTTAATTTTTTGATAGTAGTTTCCAATACTTTGAGAGTGGAAAATATTCACTCTCCCATGGGAGTGGGGATCTCTCTCTTTTACATTAAGAAATCCTGTCTCTTACCAAGACAGATATTTAGGAACTTTTTTGCGTGTATCACCGATCTTTGAGATTTAAAATTATTTTTCTTTTGAGGAAACGGGCCGTAGTTATCATCGATATTTACCTGAAAACCAAATCAAAGTTCAGTCTCGCATATCAAAACCGCATTTTGTGCCTAACCAAATCGATATTAAAGGTAAATGACATGATTCGGGGTAGTCCTCAACTTGGGCTGAAACTACTCTAGAATCAAGTAAACTATGCAAGGATTCTCCTGCGAAAATCTTGTAGTCAAACGTTGACTCACTATAAAATAACTAATGTCAATATCCATCGTAGCAGGCAAACCTGCTGTGTGGCTCTCTATGGGTCTTATTAGAATTAGAATACTATTATGTTCATGCTTGATTCTCCTTAAGTAAACAAATTAGAGACAAATCCTTCCAGCTGGGAGATCCACTCCAACTGGATTTTAGTTGGTATATATTTCAACTCATTTGGTTCTTGAGGCATTTTCTAGTGTTCCCAATCATGTCACTAACCTTTAAGATAAAAAATACAGTATAAACAAAACACAATTAAAACAAAAGTATACATTACGAGATGTAGGCATGAAGATAAGAAATTTAATATAGAAAAATAAGAAAATAAGAAATATTTGGCAAGCTTTATGAGGAGATAATGACAATCAGTAAAGGGATCTTTTGATATCAATAAGATTTGCTAATTATATTTTACTTAGCAAAATATGCACCAATAAACTAAATAGAGCCTAAAATAGCAGCATTATATTCACTTTAGCAATACTGTATTGCTAAAGTGAACATAATGCTGCTATTGTAACATCCATTTAATAAATTGTGCGCAATTTTATTACGACATATTGAGCATAACTTTATAACTCAAAGAATATTTTCTGCGTAGATTGAATATGTCAACGGCAACCTCAAAGTGACGTATACAGAATGTAAACAAACAGTAATATATTTTTGTGCAGATAACCTGTTGATCTACAGTATTCTATGTATTGATCTCTCTCGTCTTTGTTATCTATCTATCTTATCTATCTAACAATTAATCATTCATTCAATCAATCAATCAATCAATCAATCAATCAATCAATCAATCAATCAATCAATCAATCAATCTGGCTGTCTATCTATCAATTTATAGCTAGCAAGCTAGCTTCTATGTTATATTTATCCATTTCTCATCAACTACCAACTACACTGTTGTTAAGGTATAAATTGTTGCCCTGTCACAAATTGTCGCCGGCGACAATTTGTGCCTCAGATTTTGCACAAATCGGCACAAATTATCGCCGACGACAATACATGCCGAGGCAACTGTTCTGTGGATTGTTTTGACACGAATTCCAAGTGTCATCGGACAATTATGTCAGTCATCTAATAATTAGTATTCATGTATTAGCAGTATTTGACTAAATATAGACACCCACTTAGAGTAATGAACTCCTCAAAAAAGTTTGGAAATCTGAGGTGATCAGCTTGATCGATTATTTCTCTTTCTTTAATAGAAATGAATAAATGCTTGGTACCATCAAAAAGATTATTTAATTTTCTTTAAGTTGATACCCTACCTGCTATGAGAATGCCATCAGAGAAAAGGCAGTTCTTACAAAATATGGGATAAAGTGTAAATTAAAACGCTGATAAATGGACACCAATGGTCGTGAAGAGTCAATGTAAAACACATTCTTTTATGGAGTAATGTCTGTTGTTCTCAGTTGGTCAGCCATGAATGCTGATATCAATATAAGCCCCTAACACTTCATTTGTTTATGAGTTTGAGATTGAAGGGTTTGCAAAGGTTCGGTAAGTCACTCAATTTTTGTCTTTGGTGATGAGTGAGTGTCCCAATGTCTCTTCGGTTGCTATGCATTATAACATGAACATTAACAATGATTCAAACGAACGTGTGCATAAGGAAACAAACAATAGTGTATGGACAATTAATTAAAAACAGTATTCAAAACCTTAAATCTTGAAGTCATAAACAAATGGAGTGGCAAGGGTTCCTATTGATATCGGCATTCATGGCTGAAAACAAAAGGCATAACTTTATAAAAGAATATGCTTTTTATTGACTCTTCACGACCATTGGTACTCATTAAGCAGCTTTTCAATTTACACTTTATCCCATATTTTAGAGTACTGCCTTTTTCCCGATGGCATAATCATAACAAATAGGCTATCATGTTAACAAACATTGAATAATATTTTTGATGGCACCAACGATGCATTGATTAATATTAAGAGAAGGGGAAATAATCGATCAACCTCAGATTTCTAAACTTTTGTGAGGAGTTTGTATATACGCGTATTTGCAAAATGTCAGAAAACTGCATAAAAAGGTATAACCCCTAGCTAGCTTACCATAACAATTACATATTAGCTAACTCATGCATGTTTGTATAATATACTTACGCAAATTATATACTGATTTACCTGTATACTCAAACCTACAATACTATGGCATGTATATGATTTGGATTTGGAAGGGAAACTAATGTTTCAGACGCTGCGTGTATGCTATTTAGGGGCATATGGGGCATATACCAAGTGGATGTAACCATTATACACGCAAACAAACTGCTCAGATGTACGCCTCACAGAGGAACCTGGGCTTGGGTTCGTAGGGCTGGTGCGAATCGGTAAAGAGCTACCACGTAATCTTTCACCAGGGTCAAGGGCACGAGTCCGTTCAGGTGGAGCTGCAACATGTATTCATGGCCCCATGGTGGCACCGTAACACCCATGGTCAGCACGCGGTCGTTGGTAGCGTACGCGACTGGACGGTTGATACTGGACCACGATTTTTTGCATCTATTCATCTATAAAGGAAAACAAGTAAATGAAAGGTTATAGAACTGTGAGCCGATGGATCGTCAACTCGCTGAGATATTATACGTTTTTGTACCAGCGCCAGAATCTGCAGACTCGAAACAACATCGTACAAAGATCTAGACCTGGACGGTCTAATTTAGTCCGGTGGTATGATTACATTTCGAAACGTGTACATTATGTCACCGTAATGAAACCCTACTTTTGATTTATCAATACCTGTCTTTAGCTCACTGACATACTCGAAATGTCATCAAGTTCATTCGGCTTCGAATCAATAAAAGCGATCTCCACGAGTATGTATGAAATTTGATTTTTTTATCACACTGTCTTATAGCCACCAAAACTGGACAAGATCATCTTCAAAAGTAGTCCCACTCTACCGGTTGTTGAAAAATGAAAAGGCTGGCTAATGTATGATTTGCGTTTGGCGTTCATGGATTTTGTAGAAATCGAACTAGTCTTAAACATATTTTGGTATTGCTGGTCGAAATATCAAGTTATGTTTGATCGTTGAAGTTCAAATGCATTTTTTTAAAGGGGTGCCAGGACACTGTCGACACAGAAAATGTTCATGTTATACTTACCCCGAAGCAGCTAAGCAGGGATAGACAGCAACCGGGCCGAGTTCCATAGACTGTTCCATCCGCGGTGACCCCAAGGGCAACTCTCAGTTCGACGCTCTTTACGGACGCAAGAGGAATGCTCTGAAAGTACAAGTAGTCGGAAGAGGTACCGGTGATCTTGTATCCGGATGGTTTCCCTTTTGAATCAGGAGTCAGTGGGGTCAGCGATAATCCTGCAATCATTATGAAGATGAAAAGCAAGTATATTTTCTTCTTCTTTACCAAAGGCTTCATACAAAGTGATTAAGGAGGTCTTTCCATGATCATACGTATTTTAACACAATAGATATTTTATGTTAAAGAGAATACACAGTACTGGTTGATTACTTGAAGAACAACAACATTCTGACATCAACTGCTGTCAAACCTTCCGTGAACAGATGCTATTCTAAAAATGTCACTATAGTACAGGAGAGAGTAGTTGAAAACAACAGAACACTTCGTTTTGGACATATCTGTTACACAAATCCCCACTGCTGACAAAGTACTAACACAGAAATCTATATGTGGGACTATGTTAATTGTTGCCATACACACTGCAGCAACGGAACCTACTCCGTCTGGTACCCAAACTGCCAATTCCTCAACTTTTTATTGCATATGAAGCAATGTAGAAAAAAACTCGTCGAGCTAACAAAAAAAAAATCGTCCAGCTGGTGTCTCTATCGACCAATATTTATTCGTCATAGTCTGGTCCTACACGAATTTTCCTTCGTCAGACTGACGAAGAAAATCTTGTCCTGCTGGTGTCTCTATCGACTGTTTGTTTTTTTTCGTCAAGCGCCTTGTGCCAGGCTGACGAAGAAAATCTCGTCCTGCTGTGGTGTCTCTATCGACTATTTTTTCTTCGTCAAGCATCTTGACGAATAAAAATTCGTCAAGCTGTGCCAGGCTGGAAAACTTTCTGGCTTGCAAACGCAATGCGCGCCTACATATTGTGGCAAAATCAAGAATGCATGAAGGTCATGCATATTGATGTGCGCCAGCTGTGTGGGTGTGTCTTCCCAGATTACAGTCACTCTTCTGTATGGGATAGTTGGTCAGCCAACGATCTGAAAACACAAAGAAATACTACATGAACACTCTCCAACGACGGCCAACGATATGGAGTTGGCATCGTTGGTCCATTGGCATGGTTGGCAAGATGCTAGAGGTTAGGGTTTACGGTTAGGGATTAGGGGTTAGGGGTTAGGGTTTGGGGTTAGGGTTTAGTGTTAGTTTCATGTTTGGGATTAGGATTAGAGTTTGGGGTTAGGGTTAGATTCAGGTTCGCATGGTAGGTCCGTTGGAATTGTTGACAACGTTGGTCCGTTGGCAACGTTGGCAAAGAAAGGCATAGGCTTGCATGGTAGGTCCGTTGGAATAGTTGGCAGCGTTGGTCCGTTGGCATAGTTGGCGAAATGCCAGACGTCATAACGTCATAGCTCGCATGGTTGGACCGTTGGCATCGTTGGCAGGCTACGGTGCTAGTTTCCATGTACAGTCACGCACGTTACAGCCTTGCATTATTATGTTATTGGCATATGCCTTTTATATGCACGCTTCAGGCACAGTTTCTAAAGTAGTCACTTCGAATGACAGCTTTGGAAGGTGTTAGATGCCATGAGAAGCGAGTATTTTTTGTCCAACAATCTCTAATAACAAGGACAACACAAAGCGTAGCATCACCTTGTCGGGTACAAATAGCATACATATGCATATTTAATGAAGTTTGAGATTTGCCCCTTGGCCTACATACTCGAAAATCAAACTCTGTTATTTACTGAAGCCATCGAAAGGAACATGTTATTAGCTGTTCTTATATATTTAATGAGCTACGACCTTTAACCTTTGACATAAATGTACATAATCCCAAATCAAACTGTATTTTATGTACCAAATTTCATTTACATTATGACCATGATCATAGGCGTACGCAGGATATTGCCAAGGGGTGTGATTATCCGCGGCCAAATCCTTGGTGGAACATTTTCCCAGTC
>JZLH01S0251314.1:6703-17376 GCA_001188425.1 Eucidaris tribuloides
GTATGCTACATGTAAGTTGTAAACACAACGTGACTGTATTGTATTTGATACAAAACAAAAAATTCTGACTGAATTAAAAGGGAAAAAGTTCAAATTGTGTCCAAATGGTGCATGCATGGCTAGTTGATAGTGCATGTACAGGTCATCAACCCAGTTCAACTAGTGTACACTTCAATGACTCTATCTGATTATTGTTTACTTAGCCAAGCATTAAAATCCATAATCTGTCTACATGTAGTAGCCCACTACACCCAGAACCTGTCTTCCTTTAAGGTGCATTCACATTACAAATCTTCGCGAAGTTTATCTTCTCGAAGACTTCGCGAAGTTTGGCTTGGTCGTTCTCACTGGGGCAAAACTTCGAGAAGATTTACTTCCCGCGAAACTTCTCGAAGATTTGGAACGCACTGCGCATGTGTAAACAATCAAAATGTACGGAGATTTTGCTACAGATTGATCAGGAATTTTGTTTTTGCGATATTCCAATGTCCTTTACATTTCATATTTATTTAAATGAAAGTATACCAAGCTCACACAAAAATTGAATGAGTTTAGACGTATGTTGCTGCGTACAAAACACACGTAAATATCCGAGCTACATGGTATACTCAAGTCATAACGTATTCAACTCCATGTTTGTGTACAGTGCGCATTTATGTCCCCACACCGGAAATGCGCTGAGGCTCACGGTATGTAACACTCAAAATGTCGCGGGAAGTTTCTCGATGTTCAGGAAATTTCCTACAAAGTTGTGGGAAGTTTCGCGAGAAGTTTCGCAGGAAGTTTCGCGGGAATTTTGTGTTCACATTACCAAACTTCGCGAAGTTAATCTTCGGGAAGTGAAACTTCGCGAAGTTTGCTGTAAGTGTGAATGCACCTTTAGTCTGAATGCAGGATATGGCTTCAAAGTTTTTAAGTTAATGATATTATCTACTTAGTATCATGTCTAGCATGTATTCTGTAATGATTATCCTCCACTGGAGGGCCTCCAGTGTTAAGCCTCAAATGTATTGTAACAATAACAACAACAACAATAGCCCATCATAATTCAACACAGAATGTCTGTTTTATAAATTGCATGTCTTGAGCCCCATTCAGATAGAAAATGGTGTATTTGAGGTGGTTCAGAGTGGCCTTAAAACACCCCATTAACCCCATTAACCCCCTTCAGATACCACAAAATAGGTGTAGCAACTGCGCCTTTTCGCCATCTTAAACCATTCACACAGCAACCAGAAAGGCGGAGTCGCTGCTCGCCTCACGATACCAGAACAGGAAGTGTATATGTACACGTATGCGCGATTGTCTTTTATTTTTCAGCGTGGATGTTGGTGAACTCTGCATGCATCACTTCGTGAGCGAGTAGCAGAGACGGCTTAACCCTTTCACACAGAAGATGAAGCATATCAGTGACTCCTTTTTGCTGGCTCTGAAACACCTCCAAAAGCACTACAGAGTACAGGCACATCTGTGATTTTTACCAAAATTCCACTGGCATCATCAAGAATCATATCTTTGGCCTTCAGTGTTTGATTTATTATTTTTTTGTAAAGGCAATATTTATCGTAAGTGTGCTTGAAGGTGATATCATGCGCTGTAGTTAGCAGATATTCACTTCAGCCATGCCAAGCTTGTTTATGAGACTAACAGCTGTGAGATGGTTAAAGGAAGTAATCAAGGTCATAGGTCAAGATTAATAATGTCTGCTAGAGTGGTTTCCTCCTTTCCCTCTTCCTCTTCTATTTCTGAGGTTAGGTGCGTCTACATTACAAAACTTCGCGAAGTTAAATTTCGCGAAGTTTTATGAAACTTCGCGAAAATTCATTCGTGCATCCACACTAGCCCCAAACTTCCCGATCTTTTCCAGCAGGACTAACTTCGCGAAAATTAAGTCGTTAATGCGCATGTGCGGTAGAAGGTAAACAATGCGGTCTTGATATATAGAGCGCGCGAAAATAAGATTATGCAACCAGCTAGCTGCATGCATGAACTTCAACTTTGCAAATACATGATGGATGGCATTGTTATTGACCAAACATTACATGTTGTAATGGTTAGACATGACGCTTGATTTGGCAGAAAATGCCATTCACTTCAAACTTTTACTAAGAATATCTGAACTTAAAAGTTAGAAGACAACCAATTAGGCTCTTATGTTATGATTCGCCGTCGACAAGGGAAATCGCTGCACTAAACCTCACGTGCACGGAGCTTAGTCTATATTTGTTACACATTGGGAACGTTTTCCTGCAAAGTCCAATAAAATCACATTCGTTCACAAATTCAGACGCAATTCATTATTTACATGTAATGCACATACTAGGCAGAGCGACTACCAGCTGCTGCTTTCATACAGCCCGCGTTTCAGACCGGAAATGGTCAATGGGATACTACACCCCACGAAACTTCGCAAAGTTTGCGTCCACACTGCAAATGTCGCGCGACATTTCGCGGTGTCCGAGAAAAATCCTACCCCATGAGCAGGATTTTTCGCGGGAAGTTTCGCAGGTATAATTTCGCGAAGTTTGCATCTACACTGCAAATTATCTGGAAGTTAATTATCGGGAAGTTAAACTTCGCGAAGTTTCGGTAGGTGTAGACGCACCTGTTGTCATGAAACGTCCATTGTATGATTTTCGTACCCACGCTCAAGGAATTGAAGGTCCAGCTACATGTAGTCTGGATTCCAGACAGTCCTAGAAACAGTTAGGGCTGATGATTCCATTGAACTAGTCTCGGTTCCAGATCGTGTGACTTTTTCTCTCTCCGAGTTGCAGTGCGGGTGTGCGCTATATGCAGTCCTCAGAAAACTAGTCTTAGTTCAAGACAGTTAACTGATAGTAGACCTACTTTCTCAAGGATATAGGATCAGTTCGTGCGTCTGGAAGCCAGACTATTCTGAACCTTCTGATGTAGCTGGGTAGACTTCTCTGTGTATCACTAACTTGACTGCAGCGTTGTAACTTGTAAGTGCTGCTACTGAGAAATTAGTGCATTTTTCAAGCTGTTCAATGGAAGTACCTTTGACAACTTCATCCATATCCCTCTCCCATGATGTTTTTTTTTACAAAAAATTAGTTTGTAAAGGTGTCCGTTTTATTCAAGAATAATGGTCTGGCAGTCGGACTAAACTACATGAAGCATTCTGTGGGAATCACCATTTTTTGCTTTTGTTTTTTTTAATAGAGATTTTATCGATAAGACTACAAAAGTGTGATGTCACTCTGGTTCAGAAATGTGCATGGACAATGGTGGAACCAGGTATAGTGATTCGCAGCAGGTTGTGTAGCAAGTCCATGTTCTACCAATAGGAGAGCTGCAGTTGCACTGGGTTATGGTTTGGCTATTGACCCCATGATGTCATCATTGTGGTGTCTATGGCTGCCCCTCCCTGGGTGTCTGGTTCTGTGTGTGATGGGTGGGGCAAATGAGCGCTCAAACCCACAGCTCTCAACCATGCAGTTCCATTGATCTACCACTCACAGCATGGACCTACAACGAATGGACTCTCGACGACCAAATTTTACGACATGAGATGATTACCACCTGTTCGCCAGCCTTACTTTCCCTTTGCAGGGTTTTTACGACCGACCGCCGCAGGCATGTTAGATAACCGGCCTTTGCGCGAACGAGATCCGCCGATTTTAGTGCTGCCCTCTTGCGACAAAACAACGTACATTTCTGCTTGTGTCTTGTTGTCATTTTGCATAGAGTAGCTTTGTCCCTTCGTGACCTAATAGCTTCTGAGCCTGCGCAGAAAATATAACACTTCCGGGTCATAGTTGCCATTGTTGTTGATTCCATCGCGATTGTTACTTCTGTATCTTCCAAAAAAACCGGCCGAATTTGATTAAATCTTCGATTTTTCACAGATTTTTTTCTGCAGTTCATCGTTGCACAAGTTCAGGTAGGTTTTTACAACAAAGAGATTAAAATTTTGGCCCCAAAAATGTCTTTTTATCGCATTTCCTTCTGGATTCCTAGTGTCGTGTCTGTGTGTTGTTGTTGGTTGAGTAAATGCGCTATCGAAAATGGCAGTTTATACACGAGCGTGAACGAGCGTATTTGTCAAAATAAATAAACTTCCGAAACTGGAATAAAGTATCAAAAGAAACTCGATCGCGATACGTATTATTGTGCCAAGAATCGCGCCGGGTATGCCCGTCAATCGACCCTATGTACAAACTCTATGTATGCCTGCGCGCCGCGTGCGCGCGGCCGCACGCACAGCGGCAAACCGGCATTCACGTGGACGGCCGTAACAGGCGCGATCCCAGCGGCTCTCCGATGCGTGTTGTGCACCGCGTGCGGGTCGATTGATAGAGCCGTTACCGCATCGCGAATGCAGGCCAGAGAATCCTGATCGCGGATTGCTAACCGCTTTTTTTTTCTCAGCCTACGTGCAGTGATAGAGCATGTGTTGTGATAAGGTATGTAAAAAACCGCGTCAAATTTCGTTGATTTTTCGTTTTTTTACGGGGGTTTTTGTGACGCCCTCTGCTTAGCACAGGTGCTAAGCATGGCGCATTCTAAAAAAATCGCGGCGACATTCGCAATTTTCGGACAAAAAATCGACATTTTAAGGGAAAATTTGAGCAATGTTTGTGGCATGTTTGATCAGTATGAGAGTGTGTTAACATGTGGCAAGTGTATGGATACGATGTATAGAGTTTTTCAACAATGCAAAAATATTTTTATTCCCGTGTGGTCGATTCTTGGCGACGGTGCGATTCAAGGTCCTTTACTCTAATCATCTCATGTCGTAAAATTTTGTCGTCGAGAGTCATTCGTTGTATTCGTTGTAGGTCCATGGTTGAACTTTGTCGCGTGACCTTGCGATCTTACAAATTGACACCTCACCCTTCAATGCAAGATTTAGTTGTTCGGCTCCAGCCAATACTCGTACGTACATACTGGAACTTTCGTCTTCGTTTTTTGACATGAAAAACAATGTTGTTTTTGCCGGTTATTGCTTTATCCCAGACATCAATCTGTATACACGGGACTGAGACTGAATAGATTAAAAACTTGCCAGACTGTAATGGCCATGGTGAAGTCTGCATTTGTTTCTTCACTCTCAGTTTTGACTGTGAGTGTGGCCTGTGTTCATGATGTGAAAATACTTTGTATAATGAAGTAACCATGGTAACAAACTGCATTAGAACGTAAACATGGTAGTTGGAATGTCATGTTTTGCAATTGCATTTGAATATAAAATCTCCAAAACTTAGAATTTAGAAACACATTCATTCAATTAAAGGCCGCGGGAGAAAAGGAAATCTATGATTCGTGCGATGACTTGAAAACAATGGCATAACATATAGTCATGGACGCACGTCCCAATCCAATATTGGAGATTACTTCCAATGTCGGAGATTTTATCTCGGTGACGGAGACTATAATCGGGGTCGCCAACAACCTGGCGCAAAGCACGCTTTGGGAGCCGACCGTACGTGAAAGTCGTCGCCTTTACGATCGCTCGTCAGACATGAATTTTGTTGAAATGAAAAATTTATGTACTGTGGCAAAAGCCGTTAATTTATTACATTTCAAAGAAAAGTCTATTCAAAAGTTTGATTTTTGAGTTTAAAATTTGAATTTCAACTTACCGATACAGTCGCCAGTCAGTGAATCTCGCGGTGGCCACCTTTCGGGGCGACTTTTGCTTGGTTGACGGGCGCACGTGCCGTGCGCGCTATAATTCAAGCATTGGTATGAAACGGGAGTGCGGGTGATTTCTGCCGTGCGCTGTGGATTGCACCGGGCAGAGGCGTGTCCGGCATTGTACAGCGGTAGATTGTCTGGCTATGCGTTGCCGAGCTATTGGGCTATATTAAGCATCTTTTGCAACTGTATTAACGCCATAGTTCTTACGGGTGCGCCGCAAAGAGAATCTCCATATCGGAGATTTTTTTTCCAAGACACAATCCTGCTGTGGTCAATGGTGGTGGAAACATTTAGATATGGATTTACATCATGCTCATAGGGTCTAATACAAATTTATATCATAATTTATAAGAATAATTAAATAATTTGATAATGACACATTCACCGACATTCACAAACTATGCGGTTATCGATACATCACTCATCCAAGCAAACTTTTGCTCTCGATTGCTGCCAAAAATGTAAACAATGCATCATAACTTGGTAAGGAGACCGAATTTTAAAGTAGACCGGTCATCTGGCGGTAAAAATCCCTTGAGGATTCTGATATCACATTCCTAATTTGGCGATGAACGTATCCAACTGCGAGCAGAGGTAAATAAACAAAAAGAAGTCTCCCATTATTGCGAGCAACCATCTCGCGAAATTTTGAGAGAGAAAAAGTCCTCTGATGTCTGCAGCAGTCTCCTCTGAAATAGGAGAGAGTCTTCCATATTGGTGGATTCTGTGCCTGTACTACGCTATATGTAATAATGTAATTTTGTGTTGACGAGATGTGAAAGTATTTGTACTTAGTGCTACTGCTATTATTAATACAAGCGTCCCGCTGCCTGTGGCAAGGGATGCAACTGGTACCCATTGGTTTTCATGGGGTCGCAGTGCAAACTGTGGTGTGGCCGCTTATCTTATTACAACGCATTAAAATTATTTTAAACTGTCCACCGCACAGACACTTCAATTCTATATAGTTGCAAGCGCATTACTAACACTTTACAAAAAAATTTAGCAGCACTCACCGCAAAATCCGAGATTTCCTTGCAGAGTCTTCGTTCGTCACGGCAATGCACGTGAAGTTGATTTGTAGTGTAAATCTATAGATTTGCACGCGCATAGCAGCCGGGTGTAAACTACAAGACTGTATTGTAAAATTTTTCAAAAAATTGATTTTTTATATTTTTTAAGCTAATTAAAATTATCAAATAAGTGCTATGAAATTATGTTTTCACCAATATCTCAACTTGCAGTAGCTAGTAGAAATGCCTAATTTGTTGGTGAAATATTCATTTAGATATTTCAAAACAATTATTATTACAAGAAAAATTTGCGAATCAAGAATTAATTTCAAATTCATTATGTATTTTATTGTTTTGTTGAAATTTCACTATGTATTTCTTTTGTTTTTTTTCGACCTTTTGTTTTTTTTATCATTTTTTCGATGAACTTTTGTCGGGGACACTTTTGGGATCATAAACAGCATAAAACTTAATCCATTTCAGCACGTAAAAGTAAAAATAATCATACATTGATGATTTTGGCGCTGAAAAAACACAAGTTTGCATTGATTTATGTTAACACAAATCACAGTTTTCTGAGCAATTTTGGAGTTGCATTGCATGTACGAAAAAATCGCGCAAGCGTATCGTAACGGTACGTTCCGATTTTTTCGAAAATGGTCTTAAATGATGCGCGCTGATACTTGAAGTAAAAAGCCAGTGAATGCGCGCGGTCAAAAATTTCGCCGGTGGCGGCGAAATCCGCGCAAATTTGTCGGGCCCCCCCCCCCCCCGGTATATTAGAGCGTTAAGTTTACGGCACCGGAACTGAACCAGGGCTTGAACCTTAACTTTTTCTTAGGGAGCCAGCGCAGGGCTCCTCAGGACTTGTTTAGGAGCCAAATCTGAGGCTGGAGAGTCATGTTTTCCTCAGTCAACATTAGTTATATGCCTGTATCTCTAAACTTAAGAGGAGGGAGGCAGGCGTGGCTTTTTTCAATACACTTTAAGGGCCCATAGGCAATTTCTGGGGAGGGGGGGGGCCACATTGTCCAAGGGCCTCCTGCCTAAAGTCGAGCCTGCGAACGATTTGCGTTCAGGTTACGTGCAGTGCAACTGACTGGATCGCTTCGGTTGTGTATTGTATAATGTTCATGATCCCCCCCGAGTAAATATGGGCTGTTTTTGCAGAAAAATAAATCAATGGAAAATATTCATTCTCTCTATTTTGCTACCATCTCAGATTGTCGACGCATTTCAGCTATGGCTTGTAATGTTGAGCCCATGTAGTGTCTGAGGATCATGGATGGCCCCTCCAGGTCATTGACCTCCCTGACAAGGAGCCCATCATTCTTGGGACAAGCCCCCAGTCACCGGAATCGTGGACAAGAAAACTCTCGAGGAACATGGTATGCAACCAGTGTTGTGATCTTGTGGTCTTGTATTGCGTCTCGAGACCAAATTTTGGACGGCTCGGTCCTCGAAAACACAGATCTTCGGATCTCAAAACTCAAAGTCATTGGTTTGGTTTCGGACGGTGCAGTCTCCGGTCTCGACATTCAAAGTCTTGGTCTTGGTTTCCTGAGTCCTATAGAAAAAATATGGTGAGGACTTGGTCTCGGTGTCGAAATCAAGACGCGAGACCATTGCAGTGTGTCTTGGTTCTGTCTCAAGACCAAATTTTAAGAGGATTATCAAGTCTCAAAAACACAGATCTCTGTCCAAAACTCAAGTCTCGATCTAGGGCTGGTCTCGGTCTTCGAAATGGAAAAAGTTCTCGGTCTCAACACTTCAACACTCGGAACTCAAAACACAAAGGTCTGCGTGAAGGTCCTTTCGAGACGGAGACTAAGACCACAACACTGTATGAACCTATACATTAGGTTAACTTTCTGAGATATGCTCAGAGAATACAGAATATGACTTGAAATTGAAAACACTGAAGTTTGGAGCAAAATTTGGCAGAACTTTTCATACTATTTTGAAAAAAAAAATTTCCCTTCCAAAATTAATACCTTGCCATGGTGGATTATCAAGTGGCAAAATTGTTCACGGTTTCAGTAATGAAAGTGTGCAAACTGTCCATCTGGATTTGTAAGCACAATTTTTTTGTTTGCTTTTTGTTTTTTTCATTTTTGTGAGAATCTGTTTGTAACAGGAGAACAAAGTACATTTTTAGGGCCATTTCAAGCATCAATAATAACAGCACAAAGAAATTGAATTTTATGAAAAATTTAATATAGTGTACTGCAGGTATGGAATACAATTAAATTGATCAAAGAAAATTTATGTTGGTCCGGGGGATGGCATTTGCATTGGCATAGCAGTGAAATTTCTAGATTTGCTTGCCTAATTCTGTTAACTATCAATGTGTAATCATTGTTGTATGTCATTCAAATCGTTCCTCAAAAACTTTACTAGTAAGTGGATAAAATGATCAGAAAGTAAGTTTCAATTTCAGTTGAAAATGAAGTAGCTGTTCATTATACTGGCCTTAATTCACTGTACCTACAAAGTACCTGTTTTTGGCTATGGTCTGTTATTTTAAGCCATTACCAGGCTTCCACCATGAAACCTTTTTTACTTGGCCCATAGGGCAAGTGAAATTATCATACTTTCAGATTTTACTTGCCTGAACTGAAAAATTCACTTGGCCCAAGAAATGATAAAAAAAAATAATAAATAATTTCTCAACTTAATTCAGCTAAGGCTTCTGTTTGCAGCCAAAGGAAGTTGATTTTAGTTCACTTTTTGGCGAGTTATTTTTACATTTTCTCATGTGATGATGAATTTTCACTTGCCCACCATCTAAATATTTCTTGCCCCCAGGCAAGGCGGTACAGTGCTCAGCATTGAGCCCTGCATTAACCAATGAATTTGAAGAAGAATTGAAAGCATAAACAATTTCTATAGTTTTGTATGATCATACTTAAAATAATCGAGTTTTGTCTCTTTTCACAACAATTTTTTTTTCTGTCACTGGAACAGTTGAAAGTCACAGCCAGATTACTCAGCAAGGACTGTTCAGCTTAAAACAGGTTCGTTGGAATATTTTGCATTTTGGAAGTAAAAACATCCTTTAGGATGAAAAAGGAGTAAGGAAATTGATAAAGGTGTAATTTATTACCATAAATTGTCTGTTTTCTGAAAGGTCAAATCCTATGTTCCTTTCGACGGCCTCCCAGTCCTGCCCACCAAATGTAAAATCAACAGTATTACATGCACTCTGTATTGTATTTCCTTCACCAGTGACAAAAGGGTCATATCCACGTAAATCAACACAATTTTCTGACAATTTGTCAACCCGACCCCCTTCATTTTGTTAGAAACTCAACCGAAATGTCCCCCAAGTGTCTGACAGGAAAATTCTGAAAATATTTGCCCCAAAGGTTCATACGGTTGGCTAAGATATGGCCAACACCTAGCAACAATGCACACTCAAACAATTGGCTTTACCAAATTAAGCAATATTTGATGAGCTGCTGTAGCTAGAGTAAACAAGCTGGAGTATTCAATTGTCTAGAAATGGAAAGAACTTTCATGCCTTTTTACCCGAAAATGTATTATCACCTCGATTTGACCTTCGGCTAGTGCACAGGAAGTCCCGAAAAATGGCCCTTAAGTGTCAAGATTCAAGTTTTTTAGACATGTTTTGGAGGTTTCATAGCTACAACATAAAATAGCTTTGGACCCAATATCATGTCCACTGAAAGACCTTCACTTGCTTAAGACATCTACCAAAAAATCAGCATGATTGAGGCGAGTTCGTTGTCACGCAGTGCGCAGCCTGAATTTTGACTTTTTCCAAAATATATCCAAGTTCAAGTCATTTTTCACGCCCTTGTCCCAAACCTAGTAAGCAACACCAGTTTTGTGTATTGGTAGAACATTTATCTATATTTTCAGGGTCACCAAAGAAATTTTGCTTACCCGAAAGGTTTAATGCCTAATTAACACTGCGAAAATGCTGTGAAAACATGACAATCGATAGTCTGACATTCTAAACTGTTCTTT
>JZLH01S0251314.1:17401-32118 GCA_001188425.1 Eucidaris tribuloides
CCAGATTGGTGAAAGGTAAGTACATATACTTTATTTACATCCATGTATTACTTTTTCAATGTGTATAGAAAGAAAGCTATTAATGCAAAAGTGCTAAAGTGGTCGAATCATGGGTACTTTACTCTACCACCTGTTCGCCAGCCTTACTTTCCCTTTGCAGGGTTTTTACGACCGACCGCCGCAGGCATGTTAGATAACCGGCCTTTGCGCGACCGAGATCCGCCGATTTTAGTGCTGCCCTCTTGCGACAAAACAACGTACATTTCAGCTTGTGTCTTGTTGTCATTTTGCATAGAGTACCTTTGTCCCTTCGTGACCTAATAGCTTCTGAGCCTGCGCAGAAAATATAACACTTCCGGGTCATAGTTGCCATTGTTGTTGATTCCATCGCGATTGTTACTTCTGTATCTTCCAAAAAAACCGGCCGAATTTGATTAAATCTTCGATTTTTCACAGATTTTTTTCTGCAGTTCATCGTTGCACAAGTTCAGGTAGGTTTTTAGAACAAAGAGATGAAAATTTTGGCCCCAAAAATGTCTTTTTATCGCATTTCCTATGGATTCCTAGTGTCGTGTCTGTGTGTTGTTGTTGGTTGAGTAAATGACGATATCGAAAATGAACAGTTTATACACGAGCGTGAACGAGCGTATTTGTCAAAATCCATTGAATTTCTACACTTTTCACCGAAAATTTCGTGAAAAACACAATATTACGTAATACGGCGTGCAAGCAAACAGAATTTTACGTCGCGAAGCGACGTAATCTGGGCCAGTCTGGGCTGCCGAACTGGCGATTTCAGAGAGTCGGTTGCACAATTGTCTTTTCGTATGAATGGATATTACACTAATAAAATGTTTAAAAAATACCTTCAAACGCTCGTAATTCCGAAAAATGTTTACAGTTATGGTTCAAATGGTTATTTTGAGGTTAGACATCTTGCTATTTTTTCGACGCCTAACCAGTTTTCAACCGCTCCGTCGTGTGCGAATGCAACTCCGTAGTCCCATATACTTGATTTCGTGTAATGTAAGTCCACGATCACGGGGTACGATCTAACGTTAGTCCTTGTCCCTTGACTCTCTGTCCTGTATGCGATTCTCATATCTTGGCCAAAGAAAGGAAATAATTGACACTTTTATGAATGAATCAAAATTACTTCAGTTCAGGCCTTATCAAATCATATGACATACAGAACGTGTCTTGGTCAAACAAGTTGTCCAGATCTAAATCTAAAAAAAATCTTTAAAAAGTTTGGGATCTATGGCTGAGACTGAGTATGATTTTATGTGCATATTTAGTAATCTTTGACGTAGCACAGTAAAATAAAAATTGATAAGATCATTGTGCTGCCAATTTGATGTGCATTTCTGTACTACCACGGACACATGCATGCAGCCGGCAGCCCCAGACCCGGGGGAGGTTGGGTGTAGGTACTAGCCTTTTGCTTAAAAATAATATTAAAAAAATTGCTCTTGTTCTGCCTGATCTGGAGAGAATTTGTCTATTTTTCAAGCATGGCACTTCACTGTTTATAGCATTTTTTTTTTATCAACATTGTAATAATTTCCTACTTTCTTTTATCATGTTACAGCTTGCAAGACAGCATCTACTGATACTGAAGATGGCGTCACAGCACAAGGAAAATCTGAAACCATACTGCCGTTTATGTGGTATGAAAAGTGCACTTCAGAAAGACAGACAGGCATACAAGAAAGAAAAATACAGCAAACTCATATCACATGCCTTACAAATCGATGTGGTTGGAGAGGACGACATGATTTTCCCACCTTTCATCTGCAAACCCTGTGAACTAAAACTCATGAGGTTTAAGCAAAAGAAATCCAGAAAACAAGCTACCGACGTAAATATTTTGGTACATTCATTTCTGCAACATTCTGAAGGATGTAGCATCTGCAGTGATAGCGAAGCCATAGATGTGGATTTCATCATAGAATCCTGTAGGGAGACTGCCTCATCTGTTGGTATGGCTGTCAGCAAGCAGGGGGACAGGACATTGTTTGTAACGATTGCTACAAAATCAGAAAATGACTTTACCATTCCAAAGTGTGTGACTATATATACTGATGCCACTTGGCATGTCTCCATTGCAGGGCAGCCGTTGCAACCCAACCATCCTTTGATACTCAACTTCCCTAAAGTTGTTGACAGTGATTCAGCAAGGAAACTGATAAGTGCTGTTGGTAGCTGTAAAATTTGTGTGGGGAACCCGGACTTCGTGGATTTTGTGTCTGCAAAAGGAACTGTGCCATCCAAAATATTTTTAATCGACAGAAGCACAGAGGAGACAACAGTAAGGCACATACACTGCAAATTAATTGCTGAGAGCAAAGAAAAGTGTACCACTTGTTCCATTGGCAGAGGAGATTTGGTGTCATGGCGAGACAAAAAAGTTAGAGACAAGGATAAAACTTCACCTAGTTCCTCAACCAAGCTGAGTTATTTGAACAGAAATGAACTAAAGCAACGTGCAAAACGACTGCACCAGGAAAAAGAAAAAACTGAGAAAAAACTACGTAACCTGCAGAAACGAGTAACATCACTTTTTCGAAAGAAGTGTCATCAATGATGAAAATGTGCCTTTTGTAAAAGACTTTGTAGAAAATTGTAGCCAAGAGCTAGACAATCTCTTGCCTCAGAAATCAGCCGGTCGCTTCCTCTGGGAAGAACAGAAAAAAGCCTGGAATGTCAAAGACAGACGTCAAATCAGATGGAATCCACGGATTTTGCGATGGTGCATTGCCGTGTACCACAAATCTCCAGCTGCCTATAATCTAATAAAGGAAAGTGGGATGCTAATTCTTCCGGCCCAAAGTACTCTTCGTGAGTACACACATTTCACTGAAGCAAAAACAGGGATCCATGAGGATATCATAGAACAAATGGTTAAAGATATGGAGATATGTGAAGCCCATAAAGCCAACATCATTGTACTTTTCGACGAGATGAAGCTTCAGTCCGGTCTAGCATTTTCATCTTCAACGGGAAAGTTGATGGGTTTCGTAGATGTCGGAGACATCAACAATGAACTGAAACTATTTCAGCAGCAAATGGAAAATGGTGCTGACCCAGTGGAGCCACCTCTTGCCACGCACGCTTTCATGCTAATGGCAAGAGGTATTTTTTCTTCTACGAAGCAGGCAGTCTCATTCTATCCGACGAAAACATTGCGCAGTAGTGAAATCTATGACTGTGTAATGGAGACTGTTTTAGTGTTGGAATCTGTTGGGTTGAAGGTCCGAGGTGTAGTGTCAGACGGTGCGTCGATCAATCGGAAGTTCTATAAAATGTGTGGGCACTTTAACTGGACGCTACATCCGCTAGATCAGGAAAGAAGGATATATTTCTTCTGCGACGTCCCCCATCTCATCAAAACAACGCGGAATAATGTAGAGAACTCTGGATTTTCACGTAAAAGCCGAAATCTCCAGGTAAATGTGACAGAAATTTTGCAAGCGGCATGTTCTGGATAAAATTTTATAAATTATGATTGCATTTTTATGTTCAGGTTTTATTGAAATATGAATTGATAGACAAACTAAAGATTGATTATTCAATAGTCTACAGATATTTTTCTTTCAAACCACAGGCTAACAATAACCACAGTAAAAAAAAATGTAAGCTACATAATCCTACATGCTCTAAGTGTTTTTGATAAGGTATAAAAATGGAGCCCTGAAGAAATTGTATTTCATAATGATTATTTAGTGCTTTAAAGGAAATATTAAATGTAGGAGTACTCAGGTTGACTAGGTTCACTATGCCCATTTCTACCCATTACTGTGTGTAGGTCTAGGTGATTTTATACTCCACTGCAGTGGAAATTCATGGGTGACATGCATACATGCATCTTGCATGTGGTAGTTTCCAGAATTTTGTATTCTACATATAGGGTGTTGATTTGTCCATTTAAGATCTACTAATGTAACTCCCAATCACAATTCAAACATTTTTAAATTGAAGCTCCACAAGCATGTGCCATTGATGTAATTGTGGAAATCAAGAAAAATCAAAATAAAATATACAGTGTATTGGAATTATGTTAGACTGGATTGCATGTATTTTTTCACAAATTTCATCTTCAAATATTTATTAAGACCGAAATAAAATTGCTTGAAACAAATGTATTGTATAAAGTTGATTATATAGTTCACATTATTTAGCCATGCATCAGTTACATGTAGGTCCATGACTAAAATGTACCTACTACAGTTGATAAATTAATGGATTGAACTACATGCATTTTTGAAGTGTGTGCAAATTAAAGTAATGCATACCGTATGCAACCTTAGTAATAATCTTGCATTTTGTTTCCCATCCAGTTCCGTGGTAAACACATCCGCTGGACCCATCTCCTTCAGCTCTACACGTGGGACTCTGCTGCCGATCTCCGCATGCTGACCAAAATTACAGATGCTCACCTGTATCTCACTCCTTCCCTGCGCATGCGAGTTAAACTTGCTTCTCAAGTAAGCAGCATTTTGGGCATTTCACCTCTGTATCTTTATAGGGTGATATCTTAAAGTTAATTGCCATGATTGGCGGTAGTCCTCAAGTTGGGCTGAAACTACTCTGGAATCAAGTGAACTATGCTAGGATTCTCCTGTGAAAATCTTGTAGTCAAACGTTGACTCAATCTAAAATAACTAATGTCAATATCCCTCATGGCAGGCAAACCTGTCGTGTGGATCTTTAAGGGTTATCGTGTCCTGATAGAAATAATGTTCATGCTTGATTCTCCTTAAGTAAACAGATTAGAGACAAATCCTTCCAGTTGGATGATCCTCCAGCTAGTGTATAGTTGGTATATGTTTCAACTCATTTGGTTCTTGAGGTATTTCAAGTTTTCCCAATAATGTCACTTACCTTTAATGTACTAGTACTGATACTTCTTAGAAATAATACATCTACATGTATTCAATGATTACAACATTTATCATATTTGTTCATTAAGCAAATATTCTTCGACATGGCATGAATTTAAAAAAAAAACAATCTTTATTTAGAACAATTTGAATTACAGATTTTACAAGAAAAATATAAATGTAGAGAATGTTGAGGGCACTGTACAGTGTAACAAGACTGTAACTCATAGGTCCATGGTCATATGATGTCCTAGACTCAGTTTCATTGTTATGTTTAATTTGATCTCTCTTTTTTTTCTTCTAGGTGTTAAGCCAGAGTGTCGCCAATGCTATGAAGGCCATGAAATTGGAGACAAAGGACAGCTCGATGGATGGCACCCTTGAATTCATTGAACTAATGAATAAGTTCTTTGATTGTCTCAACGTGTCAAATGTCAGTGAAGGCAGAAGGAAGCGGAATCCTAACCTAATGCCCTATGAGAGTGTTGAGGACAGTAGATTTGATGTGAGTAGCTAGCTGTATAAATCTATTATTATTATTTTCAATATACAGGAAAACTTGAATATAAGAGTGCATTTTACAAAGATACATACATGTATATAACAAGCACACATTCAAGGACAAAATACACGAACATGACATGGTTGTTTTTATTGAACATATTTAAGATGGGTACAATGACATGATTACATTGTTTGAATCTGGAAAGTCAGTTGATGGGTAGGAGCACAAGAAATCACCTGTGGGTTACAAATAATTTCATTCTTTCTTTCATTCTTATTTTTTTTTACAGTTACAACATGGCCACGAATCAAACTTGTAAAAATATTGAAGTTTTTACCAATGTGTAATGTTTTCTTTCTAGTGAAACATAAAATGTGCTAGTACATGTAGTGAATACTTCATTCAGCTCATGTTGTATTATAATGTGTGGCGTAGAAATAGTCCCCAAAAAATTATGATTATTCATTGATTCTTTGTGTGTTTTGCAGTGGTTAGAAAATGTATTTCTCAAATACTTTGAGGAGTGGGAGAACGAGATCAAGGAAACTCCAAACCTAACACCGCTGGAGAGGGAGCGACGCTGTATCAGCAAGGAAACACGAGAAGGATTCAGAATCACTGGTGAGAAAATTTCATGCATGTACTTTTATATTTTTGTCACCAGTAATGTTTCCTAAGTTTCTGCTCCATATTTAAAAAGTCCATGCTTGTGTTTTTTGACCAATGTTTATTTGAGGCTTCTTTGTAAAAGCAAGGGAATATATATTCTAATTAAATAAATTATAAATGTATTTAAGTAAAAGCAAGGGAATATATATTCTAATTAAATAAATTATAAATGTATTTAATTTTTTCTTCTAAAAGTTAAAATGTTAAGATTATACATACTTTTTTTCTATTGCACTGTTCACTTTCATTAAATGTGTACAATTTTTTTCTGTCATTTTTTTCAGTACGGTCCTTCATCGAGCTTACAAAGGAGTTACTCCAAGAAGAGGGAGTAAAGTATGTTCTGTCAGAGAAGTTCACACAAGATCCTATTGAGGAGTACTTTTCAAAGCAAAGGGCATCTGGAGGAGCAAGTGATAACCCGTCTGTGCAGCAGGTAGCTAACAACATGTTGTCCATACAAGTTGGAGGGGCAGCTATCAGAGCTTCTCGTGGGGGCAATGTGGAGAAACACTCCAGCGACACCATTGCAGACGTTCCTCTGCCTAAGAAGAAGCGAAAGCTATAGACATCACACATTTAACAGACATTCTTCGTACTAGCCAGTTTGGAGTAATCAGAACAAATGACTATGTGATGGAGCATTTCAGACCATCCATCTTGTGAGTGCTTCAGTAATTGTATCACCAAAACTGTCATATTCCCATCTTTTCTTTTCACCATCAATTGGATGCTTACTCAGGAACATATTCGTTAATGGTGTACATGTTCAGGCAACATACAGTGTATACTGTTATGACATCTGACTGTGCGAATGAAGATAATGAACCAAAATGGCGCATGTGATATGTTAGTGGCGGATCATATTCGATCACGGAAACATTCCTGTATTATTCAGTTTGTATTTGTAGCAGGCTTAAATGAAAATTGTAATTGTTGTCTTAATGACCATGGCCCGGCAATGCTGAAGCCATGTTCTGACTGAAAACTAGTGCAATATACATGTATATAATAATGTGTTGTGCATTCCGAAGGATTGGTACTGATGTCCTGACCTGACCTGTATAATGACATCTTGAAAAAAATACTTAAGTACTCTATTATGATTTCGAATTTTGTAGTCAAAGGTCGTAGTTCATTAAATATGTTTAAATATGTGACAATACAACATGTAGTTAATTACATGTTCTGTTCAATAACTTTAGCATTGTTAAACAGATTTTGATCTGCTAGTATGTAGGCCAAAGGGCAAGGTTCGCAGTTAATAAAATGTATGTATATTTGTGCCTGGCAAGATGCTACACTTGCATTGTCCTTGTATATTTCTTGAAAGCTTTTCATTATTTACAGTCTTGTATCAAAGATTTGTTACTACAACAGAAACAAATTTGATTAATACAGTGTAATTTAATTTTAAGCTGCATGATATTCTTTGGATTGTAATAAGGAATAAAACGTTATTATCACATATGGAATCATGGTACCATAATCCTATTGATGTATCCAGGACAGTTCCTTACATTAACCATGAATTTCATGCATTTATTCTTATTTCTTCTGTTAATTTTCTTTTACAGCTTAAACTCCCTCCACAGGTACTGAAGTGAGGGGGTGCACCCCCCCAAAAAAAGGGTGAGAAAAATGACCCGGGGGGGGGGGGGGAGAGAGAGAAGAGAATTGGGAAAGCAAATGCGAGGGTAATAGAGCCCATCCTCATACTCCTTGCTTTTTTGGCCGGTTTCTTTTTATTTGATTACAATGCTACAATCTCCCCTTCCCTTCCTATCTGCACATTCCGGGGGGGGGGACGGGGAGGTTCGGACAGTACACGCACCTCGCGCTAAGGACAGGCTTGGGTTCGTCGATCACGCGAGACTATAAAGAAAGTTAACAGGGGTGGGGGGCCGACGACGACGGCGAGTCGAATGCGCCTGGCACACAGTCTCAAATCCTGCCAGAGTATCATTAGCACATTTTTTTCGGGAGGGAGGGGGGGGGTGAGGGGTCTCCTGTAATGGCAACTATATGTTTTTTACTCTTTTACTAGTACAGGGCAATCTCGATATTAAGAAGTCCTTGGGACCCATCAAATTTGTTCTTTATAACGAAATTGTCAAAACAATAAAATACAAAGGAAATCCAAGATATGGGACCAGAGATTTTGCTTCCTTATAATGAAATTTTGTTAGATCAGTGTTCTTTATAACAAGAGTGAAGAGCGCACTGTACTTCGTTCCTTTTGAGTGTAGATCAGTTCTATTTTAATATTGATGGTTCTACATGCTGTTCCATATTCTTATACTTGTATAAATTATGATCAAACTTTTCGAGTTGGTATAAAATACTTGAACAGAGAATTAACGCGTGTCAGATTACTGGGATGTGGTTTAAAAAGACTGACTTCCGATACAGATACGTAAATGTAAATACAGGTGACTCCCGTTACAACGAAGTTCTCGGGACCGGCGGTGTTCTTCGTTGTATTAAATTTTGTTATAACCAAACAGTGAAAGTATATAAAGATATATAGATAATAATTTTGAGACCTGAATTTCTACTTCGTTGTAACTGGAATTTTGTTATAACCGTGTTCGTTATAATGGGAGTGCACTGTACTGTACTAAATAATGTACAAAAATTACTGAACTCTACAAATGAAAGGACACATGTACAGCCATAGTTGAGTTAAATGTGTGTGTGTGGTTTTTTATTTATACATGTAGTTTCAATTTCGAAAATACATTCATTTACAGAGTGGAATTTTCTTGTTTACCAAAAGAGTGTAATTCAAAATCATTACAAGTACAAATTTGTGTTTATGGTGTAATAATGAGCACTCTACATTGAGAAAGAATTCAATTACAATTAGTCAAGAATTTGTTGCTTCTCCCAAACTAGTTTGTCTTTAATAAAAGATACATTCTATTTTAACTGCTGAAGGATCGTACTTATAAATTATCCATTTCCTTATGCTTCATTGCTTGTGTACATTTTAAAATCATAATATTTGCAAGAACAAGAAAAAAAAAATTACCCATTTGTAGCAAGACCATTTGACGCAGCACGACTATGTTGATCATGATTTTTTTAAGATTAAAGTGTATACCTAAAAGTTGTACAAAAGTATCTCAATTATGTTCTGTCTTTCTTATTGACGTATTCAGTTTATATCCATGAGCTTTATTATACAACATTTGAATTTGTATTTTCACTTTATAAATACATGTTCTATTCATACATCTACATGTGACATTTTTTAAGTATTAAAAGGTATACCTAAAAGTTGTACAAAAAATTCTCAATTATGTTCTGTCTTTGATTATTGACGTGTTCAGTTTATATCAATAAGCTTCATCGTACAACATTTGAATTTGTATTTTCACTTTATAAATACATGTTCTATTCATACATCCACATGCGACATACATGTACTTTAAAATAGACATGTATATCAAATATGTACATAGGTCTCAATTTAAACCAGATGTACATTATCAACAGGTATAATACCAAACTGCCATTTACAATTCGCTTGCAACAAATACATGTATACATTCATACAGGTCACATACTGGCTGTTCACATAAAATATTTGTAGCAAGATACATGTAAATATAACAAATTCCCGATTTGGTTTATGATTTAGCAACAATATAATTATACATGTATACACATTTATCTACATTCTCCACACTTTTAAATCAGACAAATCATATTCTTCTTGTCAGCACAATTTATCAAATTTACTTTCAAACTCTCTCATTTGTCTCTATTATGTGTACATGCAGTTGAAATTACTACTGTCTTTAATTACTAGTTGTCAGTTTTCCAAGTCCCAAGCAACTAAGTTGACTGGCAGCAAACAAACAAAAAAAAAAACAAATGATGTCAACTCTGCCAAATAATGTCCAATCAAAATGTACAGTAACATGTCATTTTCTCTTAAATTATTTTGTAACAGGTACTCTTTTATACTCTACATTGGATGTCAAAATTACTGTATGTAGACACATCTATATATTTCTTCAGTCAGGGTCACAATAGATTCCACTTATGTAAAATGACTGCATATTGAATAAAAATTTATTTCAAGTTGAATTACATGCACTAAATAAAATGAATTGTCTTATTATCATGAAAAGTCTACTGAATGATGAGATAAAACCAACATACATGTACAATAACTGCATGCAAGAAAATATACTAGGAACAAAGTGACCATAATGTGAAGACACATTTTATATATACAGTGGAACCTCGTTATAACGAGGACCTAAAAGCCACGACAATTACTTTGTTATATCAGGTTTCTCACTATATCAGGGTCCAAAAACAAAGAAATATAAAGAGTTGGGACCTGCAAAATCACCTTGTTATATCCGACCTCTTTATATCGAGGTTCCACTGTACATGTAATTGAGAATTAAGAGATGTCTGCATGGTAAAACAACAACTTGTATGTGTATTCAATGTGGGACATTTTAAAATGTAGTGTCCGATTTGCACACCCACAAATGAACTAAACAATCAAATAAGCTAAAATCGTTCATAATATAAAGATTTCAATAAATCTTCATCCCTCACAAAAGCCTTGGGACTGAATTCAATGGAAAGTCAGGTTTTGTGAAAATGAGCACTGATCAAATTAAGACAGAATACACCGACGTAACAGAGCTCAGTGAATTTAAATTTCACACTGGACTCTGTTCAAAAGTTTATGTAATATTGCACTGCATAATCTATTTTGCTAGTTCTTTGCGCAGACTTTTCTCACCTTTTTTAGAAGCCTGCTTCATCTGTTTTTTCAAAATATTTGTAGCTTTCACAAATGCATTTATTCGTATATATATCCACTTCTTCAGAACTGCAACAAACAGAGTTTTTTTTGAAAATGTGCAGGAAGAAGTGATATTGTCCCATGCAGTTACAACCAGATGATTGGCTTGGAGTTGTTCCAGCATAGTTTGCGAAACATTTGTGCTGCTCATTGCTCTCAAATTTTGCCTGCGTAAAAATTTCCCAGACACCTTTTCCATTGCAAAAAAAAATCTGAATACATCGTCTCGTACTTCGAAGAGTCCACCCCTGTTTTGGAGGTTCAACCACGTGACAGTATATGTAAGAAAAGACGGGGCTATGATCGTGTCGTTTTTGTTCATCTGCCACTCTTTTAAGATATTGGTGTAGTTCCTGCCTTGTTCCGTCTTCATTTTTTTGTACTTTTTCTTGAGAGAAAAGGGCACAAACCCAGCAATATAACGGATGACTTGCATGTCATGATCACTAAGATCAGCCTGCTTGGGCTTCTCCTTGGGTTCACTTTCATCTCCCTTGCACTGTTCCAGGATAAGAGTTCCAAGCACAGAGCGAAGGATGTATTGATGGAGAATGTTTATAGAGATACTTCGCCCTTCGATGTTCAGTGACGTCAGGAAAGATGTCCATTTGCCCTTTACCTCCTCATCTATCCGGATTTTATGGAACTGTGTCCAGATGAGATCTTGTGCTGCAGAAGTAACAGCAGCATCTCCAGCATTAATTGCACCAAATACCTCTTCAATCAAAACCTTTGCATAAGATTCGAATATGCTTTCAGCACTGTGGGATTTGTCCAATACTTCTTGTGCAATCGTTTTAACCTCATTACCATATCCATATTTTATCTTATACTTGGGGTCTTGCACTGCTGCCTCTAATGCACCTCTGAAGAAGTCTGTTGATGAACCCAAACATTTTGACTTGTCCAGCTTCACCTTGAAGGTTGCTTTTTTCACTGTGAAAGAAGAAGCAGTGACATACAATTAATTAATTGACAATCATTGTTTTTAAGCATAATGTATATATGATGCCGTAACCTCTTTGAGAAATACATGCAATTTCATGCCACATACAGCAAAAAATTGTGGCATCAAAGTTTGTTACAGATATTCAAAAGTGACCAAACCAATAACTTGCTACACTATATCTCATAAAACTATGTAACTAAAAATAGAACAGAAACACATCTAAATCTTAATGAAAAATAAAACTACATTCTACAATAATTTAAGTGAAAATCTAAAACTCAAGACTTCACCCACTGCTCCATATCAGTTTTCAAGTCGAGTGGATGAAGTCAATTATTCAGGTTGGTTAATAGATAGAAACAATAAAATTGTACAAATTTAGGTTCATTATCCTATAATATAACAAGTAAATGTAGCATTTACTGCCCATGAATTCATGGTAAATTTTTGTGATTAATGCAGCTGCTGCAGTACATCAAAAATACAGTTATGCTTTGGATAGAAAGATTGTTTAAAGAGTTGAAACCAACCTCGTTTCTTCTTCGTCTGCTTTTGTGAACCAGAAGTAGATGGTTGATCTCCACCAGCCTCCCCTAAAAATGAGAGAAAACAATTAAACTTTGGTTAAATCACAATTACATAGACTCGCATTGAAGGTCCAAGAGTATCAAATACATCGAGCAACAAAATATGATAAACGACCCGATGTCGACTTGTATGGTAGGTCTATGACCACAGCAATTATCGAAGGTGTTTCTCTGTTATAATTCTGTGATGCTGGGTATTACTAGACTCTGCATGTAGACAATACTTACGAGGTCTTCTCAGGCAATTTCAGAAATAAAATTGAAAACTTTTTTTTTTTTACAAATGAAAAAAAAAATTCAAGCTAAAAATGGCACTAAAATCAATTTCATTCATTCAGTTCAACAGATAAATTTATGTAAGTGAAAATTGAAAACACAATACTACATTTAAATAAATGTTTTTGTTTCTCACGACGATTATTTTAGGTTTTATTATAACGTCTTTGGCAACTTCCTGCACATCAAAATCTTTTTCTCAAGTTTTTGCCATGGTGTCACAACACACAGGAAGTTTATTACACTGGTAAAATTAGTAATTAGATATATGTTATGCTTGATTACATTCTCAGTTTCAATACAATGTCAATGATTTCAAACTTTTAATTGTGTAGCACGAGTCAGGCTAATTTTTGTCATAAAAAAATACATGTAGACTATTTTTCATTTTGTTATTGCTACAGTAGATCTGAGCTGGGATGGGAGGCATCACGCTTAAAAAAATGTCATTTTTGTTTAAATATAGTTTCAAGCTTAATGCTTTATGCAATATAAACCTCACTGATATTGTTTTCACGTTCGAACTTCGACAATGACCCCCATTAGGCATGGCCGAAACTGGCATACATGAAAGCCTATATGTGGGGATGTATCTAGCTACTGTGTAAATATCGTGAAATGCAAACCTAGCTAACCTTTTTTCGAGGAAGATTTTGCACTTTTTGGTTGATCACCAACCGACAACGGTACCGATTCAGACGCCTCAGTGGGGTCACTCCAGTCTTCCAACTCCTCAATGTCGATGTCATCGATTAGATCAGACATTTTCACGATCTACTTTGACGATTTTCTGTAAACAAAACCCCGAAAATTATAGCATGCAGAAAGCTGTACTTCTGTTTAGCTTGTACTGCAGCTGTTGGTACGCGACAACAATATGCACGGGGTAGCGCGTGTCACACAAAACTCACCGGGAGCAGCGAATACCAGTCGAGCGGCTGCTCGGCGATGACGTAATATTATGTAGGGTTGGCGTTGACAGATATATCACTGGTGATCGCTCCAAGCTATGGGACCTCACGCTGAGTTTGTACCATCGGTGGATCTCACACTTCAAAGGAGAATTTTTTGACAAAAGTCCATTCGTTGTAGGTCCATGCTCACAGCCAGCAATCACTGTCCGGTGACTTCAAGTGTTATTCAAGAGTGAACAAACAAAATCTATATATCAAGAGGAAAAAGTCGAGAAGTAAGAGAGGTGTACTACACGTCACTTGAAGCCTAAATATATGGAAAGGGAATTCCAGGCTCATATAGCAAGTTGCTTTGAATAGAAGTGGGAAAATCAGGGAAACACACATCAGTGAAAGTTTGAAAAAAATCAGACAAATAGCAATATAAATTTTGTAAATTCAAAAGGCCGTCACAAAATTTGCAACATTTTCATGTTTCATGTTGTAAAACTTTACTGAGCTTTTATTTTTGTGAATGTTTATAAACCTATGCTTACTTCACAAGGGGAAATCATAAACATTTTACTCTGAGAGTCTGGGTCTGAGCGTAAGTGGAGTACATTTAAAGAAATTGTTTCTGCAGGGAAAATGAAAATCAAGACTCATTTTGTGTGTAAAGAAATGGGGGGAGGGGTGTTGAGAGTAAAAGGGCGATTCCGTGCGTGTCGTACGGGACATTTTGACAACAATTTCTGGTCTCTTGGCTGAATTCTTGAGCAATGAAAATTTGTTTTGTGGTAATTATAAAGTACATGTACTAGTGAGTAGCCTTGTGAAAAAAATGACAACCAACAAAAATTTGTTGTTTATGCGGGTGAATTACAGTGAAAAATTCGTGTCGTACGGACGCAGAGATGTTCCGTACGACACGTGACATTTTCACCTCTAATTCACCCATTAAGAACAAATTTTTGTTGGTTTGTCATTTTTTCACAAGGCTACCCACTAGTACATGTACTTTATAATTACCATAAAGCAAGTTGTCTTTCCTTATTTGTTTGGACAGCAGATTGAAAAATGTTGTGAAATGGCCAATTTTTTTTTACACGGAATCGCCG
>JZLH01S0251315.1:10736-27233 GCA_001188425.1 Eucidaris tribuloides
CTATTACTTTAAAAGTAAAACTGTGGAATTTAATTACAATTACATTGCCATAAGAAGTTGAATTACAATGTTAATTTAAAATTACTTGAACATTTTTCATTAACTACAATCTTAGTTACCCATGCATGAATTTTGATGTCCTATACATTTCAGGTGCACAAATTATATTGTCATAATGGTACTCTCAATTCTCAACTCCCTTTGATATAAAGCATTTGAAAGAGGACAATTTTTCTGTATTGTCATATTTATTTTCATGATTTTATAAGACTACATGGTTCAGCAAGGGAGCAAGTCAGTTGTTAAATTGTTGCATAATGGGATATGTATATTACAAAACCAATGTAGAGTTGGGAGTTTATGACATCAATAGGTTGCTGATATGCTCCCTTGCTTATAAAGTGTCAATATGGTATGAATTGGATAAAATTTTTGCTATTGTCGATCAATTATACTGGATTCATAAAAATTACCTTGAACATCATCTTAAACTTTTCCTTTAAATTTATGTGTGTGATTATTGATTGATGTTTTCAAGTTCTGTATCAGGACAACTCCCAGGGGACAACTCCCACCTGACAACTCCCCTGGAGGATGTCTCAACCAGAAGAAGCTCCCTCGAGGGATGGCTCCCCGGAAGACATCTCCCCTGGAGGGCATCTCTCCCGAAGAACAACTCCTCCAGAGGACAACTCCCCCTGGAGGACAACTTCCCCAGAGGACAACTCTCCTGGAAGACTATTCCCATGAGGACAAATCAAATTTTTAAAACCGAAAGCATTGCTAAACTCTTCCAGGGGACATGTCCTCTGGAGCTGTTGTCCTCCAAGGCAGTTGTCCACTAGGGGAGTTGTCCTCAGGGGAGGTTGTCCTCCCTCCTGGGGAGTTGTCCTTCAGGGGATCTGTCCTACGGGGGAGCTGTTGTTGTTGTTTGGTTTATGGCTAGTGCATTCATAGATGAATATTTACGCTAACCCGAGCTGTCCTTCGGGGGAGTTAACAAGTGGGAATCATCCCAGGGGAGTTGTCCTCCAGGAGAGTCATCCTAGAACCATACATTTCATTATTTTCTGCAGCTGTGCTAGCGGCAGGAGCCCCTGAACATGCCCCCTTCATGGCAGATGAGAGCATGCTGGCTATCCCAGGGCTGGCCCCCCTAGCCTACACCCCGGCGGCCTACAATCGGTACACAGAAGCAGTTCAGGACTGTGTCAAAAGGTTGAAAAAAGAAGGTAAGTTGCTTCAACATGCATAAGTGGTAGCTAATCCAACTGAGTTTAGGTGTTATCAGTGGTGGAAATAGCTAACATTAATCCTTTCAGCAAAATTGTAACAAAATTTATTGTTTGTATTTCAAAACTTTGAAGTGTATGAATCCCAAATTTTGTACACTGCAGTTTTAAGTACCTATCTTGGGCTCATTGCTGGATTAAATTTAAGCAAAAAATGGTTGGATGTGCAAATCAAGAACATGGCATTCAACAACTCACCTATTTTCAGTCTTATTTCACTCAATGATACCTTGTTAATCCTTTGTTTCCAAACTAATATCAGACCAAGAGAACAAGTACAATCCACTGCTTCATAAAGGTTAACGGTTAAAGGTCAAATGGGAATTGAATTTATAGAGAGATGCGTTTTGATATGTTACGTAAAGTTTTTAATTCAAACTCTAAACTCTGTACCAGGCATGTCCAACAACAGAAGCAGGGAAAAAATACACGGTGGCTCCGGGCGATTTCGCCACCGAAATGGCAAAAGAGCCTCCGTAAATTGCCATAGAGTTCTATACAAAAGAGTATCTCAAACATGAAAAGTAGCCCCCGAAAAGAAAATTTTAATTTTTCCCTGAACAGGACATGCCTGGTACAGACAAATCCTGACAGGCAGGAGCCTTGTGTAATTGATAGCTGGTGTATCTCCTATGTGGCTTGAACAAATTCATGGATTTCAAGGTCAAAGGTCACAAGTTTTGTCAGGCATGTGATATAAATTAAATTTAATAAAGTGCAAAGTCGTGGCTATTAATTGTTGGGCACCTAATACAGTGCACTCCTGTTATAACGAACATGGTTACAACAAAATTCCTGTTACCACGAAGTAGAAATTCAGGTCTCCAAATTATCTGTATATCTTCATATACTTTCACTGTTTGGTTATAACAAAATTTCGATACAATGAAAGAAAACCGCTGGTCCCGAGGACTTCATTATAACAGGGGTCGCCTGTAGGCCAAGGAGGGTAGTCGTAAGGTTATTGATTGTGCTGTAGTCAAACTACTGTAATTTCTGTTTTAAATGCTATTTTGCTTCAGTTTAAGAATGTTTTCCTCAATTAAAAACAATACTTAAAATGTTGATTTCTCATTACAGATCCCTCTGAAAATTGGACCCCGCACAAAGTGGAACTGGCCCTGTGGACACACTACATGGCCAACAAGCTGGATCCAAATCTGCTAAAGAGTCAGACAGGAACATCCCAAAAGAGGAAGAGCACAGAAAACGGGGGTGGAGACGAACCAAAGAAATCGAGGGCCAGATAGATACCAGTTATTTATCACAAATTTATCCTGTTGTATCCTGTTCCCCTTCTTCCACACCCAAAACACCTCAATATCTACCTTATTCTCTCCCCAAATCAGATGTATTTAATATGAAAACGAGTTCCAAGATTGACCTCTCAAAGCCCATATCTCCCAGTTGTCTCCCTCTGGTGTGACCTTACTCCCATAACAAAAAAAAATGTTTTGTATATTAACATGCAATCGTGTACAAGGTAGAGGGACATTTCTTTTCTTTTCTTTACTTTTTTTTTTGGGGGGGGGGGGGGACGGGGGTTGACCTGAAATCACAATCATTCTTAGTCTTGCTGGTGACATTTCATGTACAGATTTACAGATCTCATTTCTGTGCTGTTATTATTCTTATGTTTCTCTCTACTGTGAGATGTTTGGAATCTATTATGTCTTTATTCTAATTAATTATTTATTTATTATTTATTTATTTATTTACTTATTTATTTAATTATTTTGATTATTTTATTTATGAATTCAGGTATTTTTTTTATTTGAGGGATTTATTTATTGATTGATTATTTATAATATATTATTGAAATTATTTTATTATTGATTTTAGTTCTTTAAAGTATGTAGCCTACCTGCTTCTCAGTACATAACACCAAGGATATGATTTGCTCACAAATTATTCAAAAATAGATTTGTTGTTTATGACCTCTTTCTGAGCCCCGAAAAACATCAAATTACCCACAGGTGAAGAATTGTTGATGTAGACTATAGAGTGACATTCCAAGATCAGTAATAAACATGATCCGATTTGTTGATACTTTCATTATAAATGAAGCTTCCAAATTGGATATCAAAACAAAAAACAAAAACAAATTACTGAGGAAATATGATGAAGTAGTTACATATTTCACAAACTCTTTGTTTTTGTTTTGATTTTCACTATGAATACATTACACATAGTAGATTACAAATGTATACTCTGAGAGGAGATTTGTCTTAAGATGAGCAAAGACATTGCGTGTAAAGATTTGATAAAGATGTGTTTGCATTTTCCTGGTAGTAATATCATCAAGATCAATTAGTGGCTTACAATAAGCACAATAAAACATTATACGCCGATATGCATGTATGGCGCCAACCTGTGGAAATGAAGTAAGGATGTTCGTTGTTTCCATTTCAAACACACAGCTTTAATTTGAAGAGTTGGTTATGGTTCTTACAGATTGTTTTAAGAGAGTAATTTCTTTGTTTGAATATATGGAAAAGAATGTTGCTGTTCTGAAAGTTTGTTTTTAGGTATTATCTTTCTGCGAGATAACAAATTGTTAGTCAATAAAATAAAGTTTGCTTCTTGTTCACAAGATTATGTTTACTTTTTTTGAGTAAATAATAACCTATATTCTCACGTTTGTTTTATTCATTTTATGATGTTATCTGTTATGATACCAATTCATTTAATTGATTCATGACGTTTGTTCATCCAAGAACTTGCTCTTCCTTTTTTTCATTTATCATTGAATGATCAAATGATATGTTACACCAAAATCACTTACTGTTTCAAAGGTGTTGTTCTTTGTGAATACAGAAATGAAAGTTATTACCAAATCACATGAATTGACATGTGTAGAAAATTCTGTATGATTCCATGAATACATGTACACGTATTACCCATTATGTTCATACACTTTAATCTTTTGCCTTTTGCTGATTGTAATATGCTTTTATATTCAAAGTACAGTGTATAAACAAATCAAGATGAATATTTAATTCAGTTGTTCTTTATCACTTTGTTTCTCTGCACAAGTAGCAGGATTATGTCACTTCAGCTACAAATTTAGCTTTGAGGTTTAAGTTTGGAATAGTTCATATCAAAGTAATTTTGTACTTGCAAGAAAACTGTTTTGTTATTGGAGACAATTCTTTGAAAGTACAGTACTGTATCAAGTCATGTGTTTATACATGTAATGCTTTCGTTTGGATTATTTGTCATTTCTTTATACTGTACAAACTATTAATTAAAATACCACCTGATATTTTTCTTCCAAAAGGCCCTCTCAGTGGCCATTCACATCTATGCATATCACAATAAAGTAGTAAAAAGTTGCTTTCTCAAATATATTAGGGGCAGTACATAATTGATGTTGAAGAAATACTTTACATGAAGACTGTCTCTACTTTTCAAGTAACTCCTAATGGATAATGAGAAATTTGACAAGTGTTACAAATGAATCACAGACCCAAAATATGTGACCCGTCACCACAAAATACACCACAATTTGGAAAAATATATATATATACATGTATTTTTTTCTTACGGTTTAAAAATAGAGACTATAAGTTTCAAACTGGTGTAATATTTGTCCCCGGTGGATGAAGCAAACTCATTTAAAACGCACTTGCAAATTTGGACAGTAACATTAGCCATTATCAAGAAAAGGGAGGAAAAAACACACCTAAAAATAGTGTTTATTTTATGCAAAATGGGAGGCCTTAGCAACTGTAACGGTTTTAGCTGTAAAAGTCCTTATCATTAGAATAGTTTAACAAACAGCCCCCCTTTTGTTATGTACCATTGCTTAGCTTAAAATAGCCCCAAGTTAGTCTTTTGCCCGCGATTTTTTGTTATTTGAAAGCTTTATGCCCCAAGTCATACCCTGACATAATAGGAAACATTCTGAATGTCTTTAGTTTTTTTTATATGAATTATGAAAATGCTGGGGGCGCGGGCGACCCCCGCACATTTTGACCATATTTTTACAATATATAGCAATCCAAAGGTTAATAATGCGTTAATGTATCTGAGTTAATACCTCATCTGAAAAGAGCCAGAGTTGCTCTTTAGATGACCGTATAACTCATATAACTTAATGCCCTTATTAACCTTTTTGATGCCCTATATGTAAAAATATGGTCAAAATGTCGCGGGTCCCCCCCCCCCCCCCCCCCGCCCGACCATTTTCATAAACTTCATATTAAGAAGAAATTACAAGCACATTCAACTCTGATATGCAGGTTATGACTTTGGGGCATAAAGCCTTTCAAATAACAAAAAATCCCCATCAACTAAACTGGGCTTTAGAATTTGCCAATGTAAAGATTAAACTAAGCCAAAAATTTTAAGCTGCCACAAAAACATGGTTAAATGAATTTAGTAAAAATCATACTTCTGAATTCTGGCCCTCCAATTTGAACAGTTGATGAATGAATATAACAGAAAATACAGTGTATCAGAATCCTGGAATCAGTTTTTCCAACCAAACTTAACTATTTCTCATACTTTTGCAAATCTACCATTGCGAGGTACTGGATGTGTTTCCTGAAGACAGGTCACTTATTTCATGTTCTTTTCTCCCCGTGTATATTTTATCATATTGTACAGTATTTCAATAACACAGTATTTCAATAACACTGATCTTTTATCTTGTAATTTGATCATGTATGCTGTAAAATTTTTGTACAAGTTGAGAGATATTTAATAAAATCAAAAATTAATTAAACTTATATTGTCATATTCCCCTTACATTGTGTGCACATCCCAGGGTTTAGGTTGGGGGGGGGGGGGGGTGGGGGAGCAATTGTAATCTCTGATGATGTCAATCAAAAGACAGGCAACCGTGCCTAAATCAAATCTGTTGGGACTGCTACAATAGCTGCCACATGTGTGGACAAATTCTAACTGAGAAGGGTCATAAACAAGATTGGGGGTAGGGGGAGCTCGTTTAGACCTTCACCCAAGGAAATTTTCGGAGTCCTGCAAGTTAGACTTGGACAAGGTTGACTGAACTAAAAAAAAAATTTCTTTATCTATTTGAGGGAAGCATTAAATACCAAGTCGACAAGCGGTAAATTTCACATTTCCTCATTTTAACATGGAGAAAGTGCTTTCACACCACACAATAATGACCACTCCAGACTAAAGAAGAATGATGTAGCTATTCAGTTTATTGGAATTTCACACCCGATGTTACCTTCATACAGGTATCGGCACATGTTGAGCATTTGTTCATGTCTATGCAAGAAGTACATATATGTATATAAGTTACACAATTATTTCTATATCATTGAAGTCTCTATTTCATAATAGTTTCTGTTCATACTGACATTGATATTTATTAATTTTAAGCCTCGTGGTTGAGCAAGAGTTTTGCACATGTTCAAGACTATACACCATCCATTCCATTTTCACCTAATGTAACATGTACTTCTCGTTAGGACGATAACATGCATATGTAAATTGACACTAAACAGTACTAGAAATTCTGGAAAGTTTGTCTTTTAAAGGTTAATTCTCTCAATACCATAACTTCATACACTTGTATGTGATATTTTGAGTGGTACTGAGACAGTTAAAACATTTTGATAGGGCCTCATTTCATCAGAACAGTGCATTCATCCCACACTGCCAATATTTTCTACTTTCCACTTTCCCTGCACCTGAAGAAAGGAGGGCTGAAAAATAAGGAAACTCAGAATAGGGGTTTGGTAGATATTGTTTGGGGGAAAAAATCAAACATACAACACACATGAAGCTATGAATATTTGCTATGGAGAGCAAATTTTGTGCATGCAACAAGGAAAATAAAAAAGTTACTAATTTTTCACATTGTATTTATTACTCAAACAAATGGAAATGAATATAAATATGCAAAATAAACTAAGGATATCAAATAAATTACATGATTTTTGTTGAAATCAAGTTATATGAAGAAGTTTAATTGGAAATTAAAATATACATTTGTCTTGTGAAATAGAAATGTGATAACTTCTTGACAATCAGTGATAATTGGCAAAGCACTAATAAGCCACTTCACAGCAATGAAAAATGAAAAATAAGAATATATAATATTGTGAAGAAAATTAATCATCTTGTACATTTGGCAGGCAGGGTGGGGGGGGGGGGGGGCAGTAATCTGTCTACTATACACATAATGTATAGTATTATACACTGTAATGAAAAGCATCCAGCAAGCAGTATGGAAAAGCCCCTTGGCACATTCAATTACAAACTTAGTCAACCCTTGAAAAACAACAAATACTTGAGCACCAAGTACAGAAATGTTAAATGAATATGTGCAGTCATTTTTCTCTTCCCTTTATGAACCCAAATACCAGTCATAAATTTACCCATAAAAAAAAAATCTAGCTTAAAACAAAGTTGACTGAACTAAAGGAAAATACCAGAAAAAAGTCAGTTTGAGGAACACCAGACAGATAATCCAGCGTTTGGAAATTCTAAAGACCAATTCAAATTTACAATGTTGTCATTTGGGTGTGAAGTAAGACTGTGACAAATAAACAGAAACGCAAACTACTGTATGATCTATGAAATAATGTATTTTCATTGCTAAATACACATTTTTCAACATGATTCAACAATCAATTTGTTTCACAAATCCATGGTGTAACTCCTGTTTTACCACTGACTGTTGTGATATGGTAATAGAGAGGGATTAATACATATTTATTATGACAATAATTTTGGTAATGATAATCATTTTGTGATCTGGAATACTTGTGTTTCCTGGAGACCTGGTGAGATCCAATGTGTCTCTTAGTCATCTCCGTCATCTGAAAATATAAAAAGAAAGAGAAGCAGTGAAAAAAAAATGAAAGAAACATGCATAACATATAGCAACAGAATACAATGAAATATCCATTGAATCATATTGAATTCTAAAACTACACATGCTGCGTTATTGTATGACATCAATACCATAATTATAAGAAGTGGTGAATCCAGGAAATTACAGTAAACTTCGCCGAAGTCGAATCACTGGGGATCACACAAAAATTTGAGTTACAGTTTTGTATACAAGTCTAAGTTAGAGATGAAGAAACATGTATATATATTGAAATGGATGCTGTAAAAAATGAGAAAGGCAGAGTGGGAATGGGACATTTATGATATCTTTACGGTCATGCTGACAGGCAGAGATCAAAAGGTCAATCCATTAAGACCTTCAAGAATGACAGTTGTGGCCACTTCGGCCTAGGCGAATGATTTAACATGTGCTTGCTCCCTTTGGGACTCGAAAATATGTTCGAGATAGGCGATATTCGATTTTTAAAAATCGACTTAGAGGAAAAACTTTCCACTGAAAAAGCACAGAACAAATTGGGACTGTCAAAAATATTTGACAGAGGCGATAACTCGACATGTGTGATGTCGAGTTATGCGAAGTCATCTGTATTATCTTTTTTCTGACTAAAGCTCAAAATTCAAAAGGCATGAATGAGCTTTAACATATTCCTTTTTGGTTCTGGATCTCAACAACTCTGAGTATCACTTAGTTTCAAAGCCCTAGCACAATCTGCATCTTTACCATTTTGCATAATTTTTCAAGATTTGGGTCGTACATCTGTCTGACCCTATGAAATACCTTGGTATCCTGTTTATGTCTATCCAATGATACAACAAATTTGAGTTTATAAAGGGAATTGGATATTCTAAAATTTTAGGAAAAGCATTATTCTAGCACTTAATTCTAAACATGGTTGCAAAGTAATGCATGTATTGTAGTATCTCTCTCTCAGGTCTATTGCTATCTTCACAAAAGCAGCTTGGTGGCTGCATCAGACAGGGATAACAGCTCATCACTGAAGAGAACATTTTTTTTTTACATGAGAAAAATTTTACTAAATACAAGGAAACTTGATCAGCAAGAAATGTGGCTGGAAATAATGTGATGTACACAGGAACAGTCCCCAAGGGGAATGGTGCTCGGGGGAAGCAGTCTTACAGTGGAACCGTCCCCAGGGGAAATTGTTGGGTGGGAGTCGTCCCCGCTGGAGATATCCTGAACCGAGCTACAGGTAGACATTGTGTGCTGTTTGCACAAGCATATGCGCAACATGGTTGTTAATTTCTTGGAACTATTGTGCTAAGCAGAGACTAGTGTACCAGCGGAATGGCTCCCAAATTGAAACAAGACTTCTATCCCCTCTTGGTCCACGTACTTACCATTATCATCCTCATCCTCATCGTCGTCATCTTCATCATCATCTGAACTGAAGGTGTTGTCCGGGATGTCGTAGATACGAATGACCGGCTACATGAAAATTGAAAAAGCACAGTTAGAATATATCACCAATGTAATCTGCAGCAACACAGTGCAGACATTCAAACCAGACTCTGGAAGATTATACACAATGGTAACATACATATACTGCCTCCATGCACCAGCAAAGTAATGGGAAATCACTGAAACGTGTACTAAAATCTAATCTAAATACAACTATTCTCTTTCAGGCAATTTCATTCTTACTGGTCAAATATATCCCACCTGAGGATCAAGACTATGATTGGAACAGATTAAGATTTAGAAATCAAATGTGATAAACAGTTTACTACAGGATGTAAATGTACATAAAATAAATATCTGCATGCAAAACTTAAAATAATTATTCAGGAAATTGTGCATATCTTAAAAAAACATGCAAGTATCAAATGAAGATTTCATGGGTGAACTTTTGCATATCAGTGTACAAATGTCAGAAAAGGTTTGGAATTTCACTTTACACTGAACGCTTTGCTTGTCTCAGGATTTTTCTTGTCGACAAGTGGGTAAACAAAATTTTACCACATTCCGTCAGGGATAACAAAACATCACTGACAAGCAAAGGCTTTTACTGAAATATTAATAACCATTACTGAATGGGGGATAGGCCTGGGAGCCCCCCCCTCCCCTCCATGTTTTGCTTGATATGTCTGCATTGTGAAAACCTCTCGCTGTGATGTTTCATGACTTTATTCTTTCAAATTTTGCGCATCTTTTGAAACCAAATTCATGACATGTGATTCCAAAGTTACCCATAATTTTATACATGCATGTGCGACTAAAAATTGCTCAAAAATGTGATTTCAATACTTCCATATTTCAGCCAAAATTTATTAATGTAGAGTTATTCTTATTTAATATCATAAATTTTGTGGGGCACATTTGCGAAGAACACGATGAGTATCTAGACCAAAAATTAGCATATTTGGAACATTATTTAGTGGTTAAGAACAAAAAGTCTGATTTCATGCATTAACCATGCATAAACTAGCATAATTAATGAAACATTATTTTTGTGAAAAATAACAATACAATTTTGTAGAGTACGTCGCGGGTGACATGCATGCCGATTTTCATCACAATTGTACGGTCGACAGCCCAGTCAGAGAGGTGCTCAAAACAGCCCAGTTTGGGAAGGGTTAAACCAGGGTTTGTACACTTACTCATTGTCAACATTTCCAACTTTCCACGACTCTCCACAGCAGAAAACTGTTAATTTCATAATATCTTAAATGAATGATTTTCTCTGACTTTCCAGAAGAAAATTCATGAATTCCCTTACTTTCTGTTCTTGAAAAAAGTATTTTCAGATATTCTCACTTTCCAAAAATTCCCTGACCCATACGAGCCTCGATAAATTTGGAATTTGGAGAATTTTCTCCTATCTTTTGTAAATTCCCCCAACTGGAGCCTACCTTGTTTGGATCCTTGAGGATGAGGTACTTGCCCTCCTTCAGCTGGAAACACTTGTCCACGATGCAGCGCAGGATGCCCCAGGCGTTGTCCATGTTCAGGTTGATCTGGGCAGCCAGCTCGCTGGGCTTGAACTGCTGGGAGCCCAGGATCACGTGCTTGGACGAGTCGCGAGGGTTGATGCGAGAGACGTACCTGGGGTAGGCATGGAAGGGATGGCAAAAATGAAGGCGTGACCAGATTTTTATAGTCATTTACCGGTACATGTCATAGGATTTACACAGACCTGCCAACTTCTGATGACCCCCCCCCCCCAAAAAAAACCAAAAAAACACACACACACCACCAAAACGTACTGATGCACAAAATATTTCATAGTTTGACAGCCAAAAAAAACAAAACCATATTTTGGTAAATAAATGGGTAAGTTACAAATATTAGGCATGCCTATGAAATTGAAAAATTATATTTTCACACTTTGGATGAGGAATCATAAAAACACACGAGTTAGCTCTGTTAACCCCTTGCTTACGGGAACCGGATGGGCTATGTACAAAGTCTATGGGGATTTACAGAATCTCGTAGTCAACGGGTTAACATCACTATTTATTCTTGCTCCAGCAATGAGTAACGACTGCACACAGAACACTATCATATTTTCTTTTCACTTTGTCTGCCTTGTCTGATACTTAGCAATTTCTGGTTACCACAAGGGCAAGTCCTGCAGCACCTTCCTGAAAGAAATGTCAATTCATTGATTGCTGCACTTATTTCATGATCTGGCCCATGGAAATCTGCTGTGTAAGGCAGTTTTAGAATTACAGGACAAATATGGCAACATTATGGCAAAAAAGCCAAATGTGGATGGATGGAAGAAATAAAATGGGATACAACATGGATAGACAATATTTACGTTAACAAATGGAGAGGGCAGCAACGGCTGGATTGTGGAATAATACATTGATTAATTCATTAATTAATTCCTTTTCTAAATTATCTATTTATCAACTTATGTGTTTGTGATAATTCATTCTATATCAAATGACAAAACAGAATCAAGCCCAATCTAATTTGCCTAGTACTTTAGCATGAATGTTAAATGTTTTTTTTTTATTTTATTTATTTATTTATTTTAGAAAGAAAAGATAAATTAACAGCAAAGATAAATTAAGTGTAGACCTAAGTAGTAGGTGAGTTTAGGTACCATACATCCCGTTACACGAAATTAAGCCTTGATCCGTGACATGACAAAATTCTTAACAAAGATCAAGCACTTGTTACTCATTCCTACTTGTCTCAGGAAGTACTAATGTCGACAGAGGTAAAAACAAATACCACATTCCGACAGGGATAACAAAACATCATTGACAAGCAGGACAATTAGCTTTTAAAATAAGCTGGAGTGTTCAGAAGGAATTCCTCCTGAATTAAGGACAAAATCCATTTTCTGATTCAAATATACATGTCCGCTGAATGGCGACTTCACAGAACACAACCATTTAATGAAAAGTAAAAACAGTCACAGAAAAAAAAATGGAATAAATAAAAGATTTATTGTGTTGCATTTCCTCCAGTAACCTTACCCAAATTTGATATGGTTTGATCCTGCCAGTAAAGAGCACACTGTCCACTTAGCCAGCTTGAAGCTGTTGTTCTTCAGCTCTGTGGCAAGCACCGCTCCTCGCTGGGAGTCCAGCTTCTGACGCCATTCCTCTGCACTGCTTTGCTGTAGAGGTCAAAGGTCAAATGCCAAGGGTGAGTTTGAATTAGTACTGATCAAGATTTGGTCAAAAACTGGTATCGAGATAAGTCATGAAGGATTGACAAAAATGATAGTTGACACACCTTTGTTACTTGTTACAATAACTTAATGACCAGCCTTAAAAAAAAATAAATAAATAAATAAATGTGTATTTTGTAATACCACCTCCATGGGAATTCAGACTTTTTCTTTTAATCACTTGTGATTACTCTCATATATTTTACACAGAGCCTTACGAAGTTTTAACTATTAAATTAATTTGTTATTGATTTATGAACTTTAGGTACATTACCAAAGGCAAAATATCATTTCATTTCAAGTACTTACTTGAAAATGGGAGTATTTCAGAGGATGCAATTCAAAGGACACAACTGTTTATAAAGCTCTACCCATAAAAATACTACAGAGTTAAATAAAAAGTGTCAAAACAATCATCGCATTATGGATTTTTGGTAACAAATTAAATTTGTGGCAACACAAACCCAAAACACAACACACAAGCCACACTTGATTTCCTCCATTGAAACTAAACCAATATAACATTAAAGGTATCTTCCATTCAGCTAGTCAAGGTTAAGGGGCAACCTTGTATTTTGTCTTCCTCTCATAATAACAGTGTAACATATCAGGACAACTCCCCTGGAGGAGAGCTGCCCAGGAGGTGGCTCCCCTGGAGGAGAGCTACCCCAAAAGATGGTTACCCCTGAGGACAACTTCCCCGGTGGACAACTTCCCCGAGGACTATTCCCTCTGGGACAACAGATATTTTTAAACTCCTCCCGGGCAGTTGTCCTTAGGGATTTGTCTGCCAGGTGAGTTGTTCGCGGAATAGTTGTCCTCAGGACAAGTGGCCTCTGGGGGAGCTGTCCTCTGGGGGAGTTATCCTAGAACTCGGTGAATTAATGAACCAAATTACCTTGGTGTCCCATTCATTAAGGGTCTTGATATTCAGGAACTGCGTCTCGCCGTTCGACCCCGTCAAGACGCCGTCATGTTCACAGCGGACTATCACGTTCAGGTCGTCACCAATGTTCCATTTACGATACCTGGAGGCAATTATTCACATTGACCAAACAAGTTAAAAGGAGTTACAGACCAACTTTCATGGAAGAATAAAAAGCACCCTCTCTTGAATTAGAGGGACACAACTCTTTCTCATAATGCAAATCCAAGATTCTGTTGTTGTTGTTTTCAGGACACATTGTGTGTAAATTTACTTTTAATATGAATGTATAGTTATTATTATGATGAACGTGCGCTAGTGATATGAAAAGTTACATTGATTTTCAAGTTGTCAAAAATTTTTGATCAGTTTGTAAGCAATTTGGTTACCCATTTTGGGTGGTCGGGAGTATCTGGTCATCATATGTACCTATTCTACAATTAAAAAGTTATCTTTTTCTATGCCAATAATTATGAAATTACAAACCCTGTGCATCATTTCCACTCCTTTGGTATCTCTGCTGAGTCTGCTCTATTATGCTTATGTGTTACGTGCTATACAAAATGTTTCATTATTATTTAGACTTTTTCTCTCAATTCACTTGTATTACTCTCATATTTTACAGACAGATCCTTAAAAGTTTAACTATTAAAATCAAATCTGTTATTAATTTATGAACTCTAGGTACATTACCAAAGACAAAATATCATTTCATTTCAAGCACTTTCTTGAAAATGGGAGTATTTCAGAGTATGCAATTCAATGGGATTAACTGTTTATAAAGCTCAGTACACCCATATAAAACACTAAAGAGTAGTAAGTAAAAAATGTCAATACAATCATCACATTATGGATTTTTGGTAACAAATTAAAGAATGCAAGTGTGGCAACAAAAAAGCAAAAACACAACACACAAGGCACAACTTGATTTCCTCCACTGAAACTAAACCAATATAACATAACATTAAAGGCATCTCCATTCTGCTGTCAAGGTTAAAGGGCAACTTTGTATTTTTTTCCTCTCATAATTACCCTGAGGACAACTCCCCCGGTGGAGCAACTTCCCTAGAGGACTATTCCTCAAGGACAACAAGATATTTCAAACTAAAAACATTTTTTAACTCCTACACGCAGTTTTTCCCAGGGATTGTTCTGCCAGGTGAGTTGTTCGGCGGAGTAGTTGTCCTCAGGACAAGTGGCCTCTGGGGGAGCTGTCTCTGGGGGAAATGTCCTTTGGAGTGTAATCCTAGCACCCAGTGTTATTGACGGAATCAAATTACCTTGGTGTCGCCATTCATTGAGGGTCCTTGATATTCAGGAACTGCGTCTCCGCCGTTCGACCCCAGTCAAGACGCCGTTCATGTTCACAGCGGACTATCACGTTCAGATCGTCACCATGTTCCATTTACGATACCTGGAGGCAATTATCACATTGACCAAACAAGTTAAAAGAGTTACAGACCCACATTCAATGAAGAAGAAAAAGCACCCTCTCTTGAATTAGAGGGACATACTCTTTCTCATAAGGCAAATCCAAGATTCTGTTGTTTGTTTTCAGGAAATATTGTGTGTGATTTACTTTTAAATATGAATGTATAGTTATTATATGATGAACATGCGCTAGTGATATGAAAAGTTACATTGATTTCCAAGTTGTCAAAATTTTTAATCAGTTTGTAAGCAATTTGGTTACCCATTTTGGGTGGTCGGGAGTATCTGGTCATCATATTTACCTATTCTACAATAAACAAGAGCCCCGGGGGGCACGACGCTCACCTAAGGTCTTGCAAACTCTATGGTACCCATAGAAAAACAATAGCTATATGTATAGTTTTGGCCCTTGGAGCCGGTTATCTAGGCACCCACAATAGCCAATAGAACCAGTTGGAAACTTTGCATCCCTTGCCATACACGTATAGCTGATTTTGCCAAGTTTAATTAAATTCTGAACATCCAGTTTTATAAAAACAAGGCACGCCCTAGTATCTAACATTTGACCTTTGACCATACTTAATTTGCACCTTGACCCCAATTTAAACATTGAAGTCACTATACATGTAGCATTTACCATCCTAAGTTGTCATCAAATGGGCCAATAACAACCAAAAAGAAACATTAACTTCATTTGACCTTTGACCTACATATGTGACCTTTGACACCCCAAATAACTTGAGGTCCCTGTCACGCATCTACCACCCAAGTTTGGTTACAAATGGGCTTGTGGTTAGAAAGTTACCTAGTTTGGCCCCTTAATGGGCCCTGCCCCCTGGGCCACCAGGGGGGCGGTGTACCATTCCAGGAACCCCCTACCCCTCCCCCTGAGGATCATTCCCACCAAGTTGGTCTAAATCCATTGATGTTAAGGTGAACTAATTCCCATAGGGCCCCATCCCAATCTTTTGCCCCCTTTAGGGCCAAACGGGGCCACCTGGCATTGTCATGAGGAACATTAATTTAGCACATATAGAGGTACTACACACAAAGTGGCTTACCTCTAAATATTCTGGATCTAGAGAAGAAGATGTTTGAAAACTACCTACTTGGCCCTTTAGGGCCCCTGCCCCCTGGGCCCGGGGGGCCACGTGGACCATTTGAGGACCCTTGAATCCCCACCCCCTAAGGATCATTCCTGCCAAGTTTGGGCCAAATCCAATCATGCATTTTGAAGGAGAAGCTGAAAATGGTGTAAAAGTTTACGCACGACGAACGACGCACGACGAACGACGAAACGACGCACGACGCACGCGACGCACGATGGACGACGGACGAAAAGCGATCGCAATAGCTCCACTGATGC